>QODF01000120.1:0-20380 GCA_024372805.1 Oostethus manadensis
CACGACTGGCACCGACCACCTTGCGGCCGCAACAACGACTGGCTGCCTCAGCAATAGAGGCACGGAATATGGCCCTTTCCTACAATAATTTTTATTGTCTTTCCACAGGGAAATCCAGTTTTTGGGAAAGATTTTGATTTTTGAGCTGGATTTTGTTTTTTTGCTATCGTAACCCCTTTGAAAGAACACAATGATGTCAACGAGTTTTGAACACACTGAAGGCTAGAGATTTAATAAAGTGTCCGTTGAAAAAATGTTTCTGTTTTTATAAGAGCAATAATATTATATTTCTCTAAAATTGTGCCAGTGTTGTGTAAAAGTTAACTTGGTACCCTGGGACTTGCTGAGTCTAAACTATGACGGCCTGTTCATCTCCATTGGACAAGTGGATCCGTCTCTGGCTGAGACACTCATCCACAATATCTGTAAGGTAGGAAAAGAAACAGACCATAAAAAAACCAAACACGTGTTGTTTTTGGTGTTATATGTTCATTTGTCTCATATGATACGGATACCATATAGAACCAGACTCTAGAACTGATGGAACACCATCTCTGCTACGGGTTCACCTTTTTCTCTCCATAGGAATTAATGAAAGCAATTGCAGTACAGTCAACTTATCATCATACGGTTTTAACCAATTTTTTTTTTGCCAAAGTGTTGCCTCGTGCAATATAATTCCACTACCGGTAAAACTTTTAGAACACTCTAATTCTCTAGAGCCACATTCTTAAGTGTTAAGACAGTCTGTGTCTCTTCAAATGTTAATTGCCTTTTTTTTGCCTTTTTTGTAGAAACAAATTACTTTCTCCAGTCCAATGCTGTTAAACTGATGTTCACAAGGGTATAGTACCACAATTTCTTTGTCTCGGTGCGTGGAGGCTGTGCAGCTAGCATATATATACAGAGTCCAAAAAAAAGTAATTTAATGGAAATTACAGTAATTTCCAGTGTAAAAAATGATACTTTTTTCTTAAACTTTGCAGGTTATGTGGCTATAATAATAGCCATGCTCTAATCCCATGACATCTCCTTTACTTCAGAAACTACTACTAACCGTTTAAATACTGTGCTGCTCGAGAGTCAGTGAGGAAACGGAACGTCTTTCTTTTCCAGGAGCCAATCACTAGCTACAAGGGAACTCACGACAAGCTTGTCAACCCATGGAAAATCGCAGCAGGTCATTACTCAATATAACAATCTGATTCATGGTGTCATTTAACGAAGGACTCTAAAATCATCACACAGCAACTTAACATGCAAAAGTTGGTTAAGAAATATAGAAGACAAGCACCAATACGAGTGTAGAATAACAAGCAACATCGTAACTGCTTCCATCATGCATTGCTTCCCAGCCAAGCAGTTCATTCAGCTGCAATGACGGCCTGTGTCCACTGGAGGGAGCACCTGTAATTTCTGATGGGTTGACTAGCTTGTCGTGACTTCCCTTTCTAGCTAGTGATTGGTTCTTTCAAAGGAAGAGCTGCCGGTTCCTCCCTTATTCGCGAGCAGCACAGTATCACTGCCATTATATGACGTGGGCATGTGTGGCTTATACATCGGTGTGTCTTGTTTATGTACAAATCTGTTTTTTCTCTAAACTGAAACTTGTAGCATCATAAAATCAACCAATAATAACTGTAAATAAAGGATCCTTGAGTTGTTCATACACTACCAGCTCTCTCATGCTGATATTTTGAAAATCAGACAAACTAGAAATAAGATAAAAATGCATAGTGTCATTTATTGGTGTGTTCCCCAGAGGCCAGAATCAGCCGGTATTGAATGTGATGACAGGCCAGGCCTTCATTACGGCACAGAACCATGGTTACAGCATAGATAGTCAGTCCTTGCCTCCAGGGTGGAGCCCGCTTTTCATCAACGCCAATGATGGCCCAAATGAGGTTGGTTCCACTCACTGTAAATGAGTTTCAGGAAAACACGCCATATGAATTTCTATTTCATAAACATTCCTCTCATTTGCACTCATGAAATATGTAGTGGAAGTTGCCAACTCCAAGGAAGGCTGAGAGTATACCGCCGTTGACTTGATTTCGTACGCTCACATCAAATTTGGATGTTTTCACGGCTCAGTTCCACCCAGAGGCTAGAAGCGGCCCCGCTGACACAAAGGTATTTAAAGGCCTCCACTTGCTGAATAAAATGGAATCCCAAATGTATCTCTGCTTTTATTGTATTGGTATTGATATAATTTGGGCAGTTCCTTTTCGACACCTTCAAGGCCTTGATGAAAAAAGGAAAGGACGCCAACATATTGTCAGTCATGCTGAAGAAACCGTACATCCATCCCATAGTGCAGGTATATAGCAGGTTAGACTAGCAATGTGTTTTAGAAACTGCAAAACTGTTCTTCATGGAATTCTCTACTGTTCTTTATTGTCTGTCTGTTTTGCCTTTCAATGTTGTGTACTGCATCAGAATCAGAATCAGAACAACTTTATTGCCATTGTAAGTGAACAATTCGCGAACTGGGAACTTTCTTTGGTGACTCAGTGCGACGTAGAATTCTAAGTAAACATAGAGCATTAAATAAACATAGAACTAACTAAACATAGAACCCTGAGTAGAAAAAAAATAGTCCATGTCCAGGGTGGGAAGGGTCAGCAAGTATCCGGCCTGCTCGCCCCTGAGTTCTGGAGACGTACAGGTCCTGGAGAGATGGAAGGCTGCAGCCGATCACTTTCTCGGCGGAGCGCACGATGCGCTGCAGTCTTTGTTTGTCCCTGGCAGTGGCCCCGGCGAACCACACTGTGATGGAGGAGGTGAGGATGGACTCAATAATGGCCGTGTAGAATTGCACCATCGTCTGGACAGGCAGCTTGGCTTTCCTCAGCTGCCTCAGGAAGTACATCCTCTGCTGAGCCTTTTTGATGAGCGAGCTGATGGTCTGCTCCCACTTGAGGTCGTGGGTGATGTTAGTGCCTAGGAAGCGGAAGGAGTCCACAGTTGTGATGGGGAATCTGTCAAGACGACGGGGGGCAGGTGGGTTTGACTTTCCTGAAGTCCACGATTATCTCCACTGTCTTGTGAGCATTGAGCTCCAGGTTTTTGCAGCTGCACCACGACACCAGCCGCTCCACCTCCTTCCTGTAAGCAGACTCATCTCCGTCTGAGATGAGCCCAATGAGGGTGGTGTCATCTGCAAACCAGGACACCATGCGTGGTCTCATTAGGGGCATGCCCCGACAATGTCAGGCATGAGTACAAGCACGTGGGGGCCACACAAACTACTGACAATCATTTGGAGTTGCTACAATGACATTTTGGCAAAATGGACCAGTCTGCTGCATCATTTTTTCACTTTCATTTTTGGGGTGTCTTGGATTTCTCCCTCTATAGGGTGATCATTTTCATTTCTATCAAATTATGTGGCATCATTTTGTTACTAATACATCACCTACTTATTATCAGGAAAGATATTCAAGATAATTTTCCCTCCATTTAGATCTGATGTGTTCCTCTAATTTTTTGAGCAGTGTATATATATATATATATATATACAAATATATATATATTTCATTATTTCTTCTGTTTACTGCACCCAGTGTGGGTACAGGGTATATTGTAATGTACAGTGTGTGCTATTTTATTTAGTGTGGATCGAAAAAAAATCAATCAATCCCGATGCGTACAACATATCATATCTGTTACCACATATCTGAAGCCAGTGGATATAGCATCAGAAATCTCCACTAAGGAGGCACCACAGGCATAACGTTACTCCGATACAGAGCGAGCAAGCTTGCTACCTGCCAAGCAATTTTCTTTACACGCTTCAGATGTGATGTGATGAGGTCATCAGGCCTCTATACAGCTTTTGTTTTAAATCGGTGTTCAAAAAACCCAATACCGATATCTACCGATATTACGATTTGATGCCAATATCGGCCCAATAATATTGGTGAGACAGTATTATTGGGGATCCCTAGTTTTGACCTTCTTTAGCCACTTGATTGCCTTTATTTGCACTTTGCTAAGAAAACATTGATTATGTTTTGACTTTAGTTCTAGTATTATCCACAGTAGACTGCTTTGAGAACATTTTATGTATTTAGAAAGAATCCAGTTCTTTTTTGTTGTTTAAACACATATGTTAAAACTTTCAAAAACATTTCAAAATAATACATTTTAATTATAATTTTATTATAATTACAGTTGTAATTATAATACTGTGAAATCGTCAGAATCTCATACCGGCCCATGCCTAGTTAACTCCAAGCACATAACATTTTAGAGTGTTCTGTGAATGTTCTGAAAAACTGTTCATGTTCTGAAGAACCCACTCATGTTCTTAACTGTTATTAATAAAGAAAAACCAGACCAGTTAAATTTTTTTTGAATACCCAAAGCCCTTTTTTGTGGAGTTTCACCCAGACTCTACTTCCAGTGGCCCCCAGGAAAAGTCCATGGGAGGTATTGTTTTTGATCAATCAAATACATTTTAAAATCACCAAATTTATCTATCGTTTTTGTCTCATGATGTTATAAAGTGAACAGCATATGATTAATGAGGATGAAATTGATGAAGATGTTTAAATACTAATTCATATTAGTACAAATACTAATCCAACACCTTCGTGTTGGATTACCACCTCTAATGGTTGTAGTACATTTTAGATTTATCCTGAAATTTCACCTGAATAACCCTAACTTACAATATTCCGATGTTGAAAAGCAAAAAAATAATTATTTCAGCAGGGTGTTGCGGAGCCTCCTCCCTAAGCCACACCTTATTGTGGTAGAGGAGTTTGTTTGTCCCAATGATTCTAAGAGCTAAGTGGTCAGGGGCTTTCATGTCCCTGGTAGGGTCACCCATGACAAACAGATCCTAGGGGAGGGACCAGGCAACGAGTGGCTCCACAGACCCAAATGATAATAACAAAAATTTACTTTTCCCTTGCAGGTCACCGAGGTCCCCCTCTGGAGCCAGGCCTGGTGGTTGGGCCTGCACCCATGGAGCTCGATCAGGCACGGCCCGAAAAGGTAACGTTGGTCCCCATTCCCATGAGCTCACCACTCGTGGGAGGGGCCTAAGAGGTTGGGTAAAGAGCAAGTTGGGTGGCGGACGAAGACGGGAGCCTTGGCGGTCCGATCCTCGGCTACAGAAGTAGTGAGGGATGCCGTCAAGCTTAAGAAGGAGGCAGCATATCGAGGCAGCTGACAGGTACCTGCAGGACAAGCGGTCTGCGGCTCTGGCGGTCACTGAGGCAAAAACTCGGACATGGGAGGAGTTCAGCGAGGTCATGGAAAACGACTTCCAGACGGCTTCAAAGAGATTCTGGACCACCATCCACGGATGGGGGCAGATGAAATCCGCCTAGAGTTCCTTAAGGTCCTGGATTCTGTGGGCGTGTCTTGGTTAACGCGACTCTGCAGCATTGCGTAGACATCAGGGTAATTACCCCTTGGCAGACCGGGGTGGTGGTCCAGCTTTTTAAGAAGGGGGACCGGAGAATGTGTTCCAACAATCGTGGGATCACACTCCTCAGCCTTCCTGGTAAGGTCTATTCAGGGGTTCTGGAGAGGAGGATCCGCCATATAGTCGAATTTCAGATTCAGAAGGAGCAGTGTGGTTTTTGTCCTGGTCGTGGAACTGTGGACCACGTCTTTAGTCTTGAGTCCTTGAGGGTGCATGGGAGTTTGCCCACCCAGTCTACATGTGTTTTGTGGACTTGGAGAAAGCATTCGACCGTGTGCCTCGGGGAGTACTGTGGGGAGTGCTCCGGGAATATGGAGTACCTAATTCAGGCGGTTTATTCTCTGTATGACCGGTGTTAGGGTTCGGTTCACATTGCTGGCAATAAGTCGGACCCGTTGCCAGTGAGGGTTGGACTGTGCCAGATCTGCCCTTTGTCACCAATTCTGTTCATTACTTTTATGGACATCATTTCTAGGCACAGCCAGAGCTTCAAGGGGTTCCGGTTTGGTGGCCATAGGACTGGGTCTCTGATTTTTGCGGATGATGTGGTTCTGTTGGCTCCATCAAGCCGTGACCTTCAACTCTCACTGGGTTGGATTGCAGCTGAGTGTGAAGCGGCTGGGATGAGAATCAGCACCTCCAAGTCATAGTCCATGAAAAAGGGTGGAGTACCATCTACGGGTCAGAAAGGAGGTCCTGCCTCAAGTGGAGGAGTTTAAGTACCTCAGGGACTTGTTCACGAGTGAGGGAGAATGGAACGTGAGATGGACAGACGGATTGGTGAGGCTTCTGCAGTGATGGACTCTGTATCAGTCCATTGTGGTGAAGAGGGAGCTCCATTAATGCTACGATCTGCCCATGCCTAGGGAGGACTGGGTTCTGGTCTATGTGCCAGCAAAGACACACTGGAGGAAATTAGTTTTAAGGTCTGTGTGGTGATGTGGAGCTTTTGTGACATGTAAATGTTTGAAAAACCTGGAAAATGCATATATTTTCATGAAAACTTGTTTTTGTTTTTGTACTAAAAGAAATCCAAAAGACAGAGATACTAGTCTTCCATACACAAAACACACCAATGGTTAGCTATGGGCCCCACGATGATCGAGTGGGTAGCACATTGGCCTCACAGTCAGGAGGTCGAGGGTTCGAATCTCCGTTGGGCATCTCTGTGTGGAGTTTGCATGTTCTCCCCGTGCGTGTGTGGGTTTTCTCCGGGTACTTCGGTTTCCTCCCACATTTCAAAAACATGCATGTTAGCTTCATTGGCCACTCTAAATTGTCCATCGGTGTGAATGTTTGTATGTCTTTGTTTGTCTGTATGTGCCCTGCGATTGACTGGCGACCAGTCGAGGGTGTACCCCCACTCTCGCCCAAAGTCAACTGGGATAGGCTCCAGCATCCCCGCGACCCTAATGAGGATAAGCGGCATAGAAAATGAATGAATGAATGAATGGTTAGCTATGAAAGTGGTTGAGCTATGAGTGATGAGATCATGGTGGAGAAGTCCTTGCTTGCTTGGAAAGAAGTGGAATACGAGGTGGTGAGAGAAGTGGCGATTAAAAGTGTCACCATCTGCAATATGGAGAACTTTGAACCACTGGTTTTGTTCATTAATTTAATTGTAAGGTATTGATTATTGTCAGCCTCTTGTTCGTAAAAGATAGCTGTGATAATCTCGCTGCCCCCCTCTGTCACGTGATTCTATCGTAGCGGCACCGAGCCAGACATTGCCCAGTGAGGAGTACCATATGCTTCATGAAACACCTATCAAAGTGGTTTGCCGTCTTGGTATTTGCAGGACAGGGGTCTCAAAATCGTGCCACGGAGGGCCGAGACGCTGTTGGTTTTCTCTTCTCCAGGTTTCTCCTGCAGGTCGTTTTAATTGATGAGCTCCTTCCCACAAATAGAAGGAGGTGTTGATGATTAAAATCACCTACTTTAGCGACCGGCTGCGGAGAAAACCTGCAGTGTCTCGGTCCACCATGACGTGAGTTTGAGATCCCTGTTGTAGGCGATCTCCCTACACACTGCTCCACGTCTCCCAGATACCCGTTGGCATTTGTAAAAAGCTAAGCCACTTGCCTGACATCAACAATTCCATTACTGAAAAGACCAGAGCCTGCTTCGAGTCCAGTTAAGACTATCATCACCAAGATCCCTCGCTGGGACCTGGACCGTTTTCAGGGAATGTATAATGAAATAGGTATGAAATAATAATGAAGAGCGTTTGAGAGGTGATGGCTATCAATCAGTCACTTACAGTACACACATACTTTGCTGCGATTAACAATGTCCATCTAATGGATTTAGGTGAGGCCAGTGGGACAGACTTTTGAAGCGAGCATGCAGAAGGCCTTGAGGATGTGCAGTCCGTCAGTTGATGGCTTTGTGCCACGACTGCCTCTAAAAAAAGCCTGGGCAAACACCCAAAGCCTGCAACAGGAGCTGACTGTGCCATCCAGAGCCTACATTTTCTTCACTGCCCAGGTGTAATTGAAAAATCCACTGCATGAGCCTCTGAACCATTTTGATCAATTCCAGTGTCTTTTTGATTTTGCCAGTTAGAAAATGGTGTTATAGTCTAGGACTGGCACTAACATTTTTTTTCTTAGTTGATTATATTGAAGTTTGTTGTTTTGATTAATCAAATAATCAGTAATAGACCAAATCAATATGAACAAATCTCAGACAGTTAATATCTGAAAAAGGCAACATGGTCGATCACAGTTTTCCGAAGTCAAAGCTGATGTGTATGAATATCTTCTTTCGTGAGATAATAGGTTTGCTTTCATGCATGATGAAGGAAATGAAAAAAATATCACATTTGAGAGGTTGAAACCAGACTTAAAAATGAAAACCGGTTAATCAAGTCCTGAAGTAGTTAATTGGATTAATTGGATAATCAACTAATTGAAGCAACTCGATTTGTATATGTGTAATGGTACGCCATCATCACGGTTTGGTATGTACCTTGGTTTTAAGGTCCTAGTTGGTTTTGGGTCGCCACAGCAAATCAGTTTTCTTCTGTTTGATTCGCATGTTTTGATTTGGGTGATTTGATTTTTAGGTCGGATGCCCATACTGACACAAGCCTCTTTATGAGGGACATGATCTTCTCTGATGATCGTTGAGAAAGTGTAAATGACAAAATGACACTGACTCACCGTTTTAGTATACTATAGGGATTTTATTTCAAGTCTAGACGGCTCTAATATAATATTCTCAAATAGAAATAATAAAATATCAATAAAGCTTCTGTGCCGAATGTCTCACATTACGTCTGCTTTTATGGACACTAACTGTGCTTGTGGGGAATGCATTGCAACGCTGAATATACATTTTCACCTCCTCACTTGTAATATTTACCGAAATCGATACCGAACCGGATTTATTTTGTGCAAGCACTCCATTTAATGTTCTGTTGAAACTTCAGTAAGCTAGATGGATGGCTGCCCTTGCAACAAGGAGAATGCATGATAAGTTGATTATGATGTATTATAGATGGAGCGCTTCATCTGTTTCATGTTTCTTCCCTTCAGGCCCTCCACGCTGGTATGAGCATAGATCAGACCTACCAGCTGACAGCCATCAACAAGTGGTTCCCGCACACGCTCCAAAAGATCACGTAGCTGGAGCAGCACCTTGCAAACTACACGAAGTAACGCAAAAGACTTCCCTTCTCATGGATTTCTGTCATTCATTTTTTGAAAATCAGAGAGTATTCACAGATTCAATAAGAACAAATAATTTAATACTGATAAAGAGAAGCTATCAGCTGAGTCACCCCTGGTTCCTAACATGAAGAGATTGTCAAGTTAAAAGACAAAAACTGAATTTGGGAGTGATAACAAATTCTCTGCCTCGGCTGTAATCAACAAATTACATTTTTTGAAATCGTCTTTAGTCAGTTTTCCCTTACTTGCTTGCTGTCGAGCTCCTGGGCAGCTCCTATCCCAGTGTGCCGTGAATTGGATTTGACTCCCCCAAGGGGTATGTGCGACTTCATTCTGACTCTCACTGTGTAATAATGAATGCCTGGTCGTCTTGTGGGCAGTCTTCCGTGTGTCTGCCTCTTGTAGTCTCCACAGTCCCTAGGGTAGTGGCTATTGGGAAGGACACATAATAGGAAGCTGCTGGCAGATGGATGCACCACAGAGTCAGGTTCAGGTAACGCTGCGGCCCCATTGTTCCACAGGCTCATTAGATATGTGCATCACTGAAGTGGTTCTTAGATTTGATAGCACAAAAAGTAGGCTATATAGGTTATTTTATGCTCCATAGACAATTTACATTAAGGGTACAGTGAGTAAACCTACATTAAGATATAAATAGCCATGTTTTTGTCAGGCATTCTGCAGAAAAATAGCACTTTGGGCCCAAACAACAACAAAAAAAGAACATATACAGTATAGGGGCCTTGCAAGTCCCCACTTTTTCTGTACACATGTTTGTGGTGGAAAGTAAAGGGAAAAATGATGTACAGTACAGAATTATTCAGAGTTACCTTTTTCATAAATCACAAATAGGTTCACCAATTAAAGTTTTTCTGGAGAAATGGAGGTGGACCAAGCCTTGGAAGTTGGTGCAGCTAATTCCTCCAGGTCTTTCAAGTTCTTGAGTACTTAGTACCTCCTCTATTTGCAAAGAGCAGTATTTGGAACACACTGTGGTAATATACCCTTGTCAGCATCAGTCTAACAGTATTGAACTGGAGAAAATAATTAGCTGTTAGAAAAACAGACCATCTTAACACTTAATAATGTAGTTTGATGTTTAAAAATAAATGTCATCACACTAACGCCATTGTTCTGTTGTTGACATGTTCAACAATGGTTATAAAACCAAATCCTTTTATTTTGATGTTTTTTTAAAATTTGTTTATCAGGGCCTGCTGCTGAGGGCCAAGCAGGATGGCTTCTTGGACCAACAGCTTGGTCAGATTTTGGGTACCAGTGAGGAAGACGCCCGACAGACGAGGGTCACTCAAGGCCCTGGGATAAAAAGATGAGTGGTATTGGTGTTTTTGCTTGGAGATTGTTTGTGTGGGTTAATTTAGAAAATAAGAGCAACACAGTTGTTGTTTTCCAGAGATGGGAGACTCGAGTCAGACTTAAGTCGCAATTTTTAGGATTTGCTTGACAAATGTTCCAAAAAGACTCGACTTGACTTTGACTCGATGTTGTTGACTTTAGGCTTTACTCCGACTTGAGCTAATTGGCTTGAAATGACTTGTTTTTGGTTTAACGCTCTGATGTATTTTGCAAATATCCAAAATACTGTTTACCTGTATGACTGTATTTTAAAAGGTCGGCTTTCGACTGCTTTATTTTGCGCATGCGCTCACTTTGGCACAATCTGTCAGAACACAACATGGATAAACCGGAAGGAAAAGACGACACAGAAAGATCTTGTAAATGTTTGTTTTTTATACCTTGTTTACAAACAGTGCCCGTAACACGGCAGTAAAACGGCTCAAACATAACAGAAGAGTTTTTATTCATCCTCTTCCTGTTGAAGAGCCTCAGTTACCGCTAAAGTCCAGGCAAGCTTTTTCAAATCAGTTAGGGGAAAAATGTTGTAATTTAACCTTTGACCCAGGTTAAGGGTCACACAAGTCCCCTGTGTTTATAGCCGTCTCGGTCAATGGCTGGTAAATGAAGCAATAAAATCATCACGTTTTCGAGAATTAAGTGGTAAATTGACAACAATGATGTTGTGTATGTACGAGAAAAGAGTGTTTTATTACGAGAGTACAAACGTCATAACTTTATTTGTTAGGCATTGCCTGACACCGCTATAATACGGGAAGCTGTATGTGGAGGGGCGGGGTATTAGAGAGTAGCGGTGAGACGATGCCAACCCAAGCTAACCTGGTTGTGGCCAACCGCTCTGTTTTGCTGTCCCGTTATTCAGTAAATAAAAGCTTGTCTGAAGCCAGAGGGACATTCCCTTCCCCACCAAAGAACTATCCTCTGGTTTCCCTCGGACACGCATGACACGTAAAATTACCACTTTAAATCTCGTAATATTGCGACTTTTTCCTGTAAATTTCCGACTTTTAATCTCGAAAGTTATCAGGGCAACTAATTTTATTTTTTATTATTTCATTTATTAATTTTTTTTTTGTTTTGTTTGTCCCTACAAGTTGTTTGTTGTCAAATATGTAATTTAAAAAAGTCTAAAAGTTTATAACCTCTCTTTTTAAACTTTGAATCTGTAAAACTGGCCAAATTAAAACGTGTATGACTTGACACAACTTGTAGACGAAAAGCAGTGACTCGACTTGACTTACGACTTGACTTCTTGACTTCTCGGTATAGCAACCGGAAGTTTCACTGCGTTACTGTTTTCAATAAGAGTTGGCGGTTTTATTAGCTTTAGTGGTGCATACAAACATTAGAAGCATGTTTTACTTCATCCAAAATTTACAAAAATGGCCTTGCGCAGGCCTGTGGTTGAACTAACAACCAAACAAAATTACATTTGTGGCGTTGTGTGGAATATGGCGGGAGTCTGGGTGCCCACCCCGGTACCGTTTTTACCGTCTACCAAGAGAGCATGAAGTCAAAATTAATCTTAGGAAGCCACCGAAGACATTACATGTATGTTCTTTTAATTTTGTGGATAAAGTACCCACGGAGGAAAATCCGTATGGTTGGGATACTCCAAACCGCCAGAGAAGAGACGCCGGGTCAAGCATGTCAATCATGGGTTCTGGTGAAGACCGCACCTCACCCTATTTGATGCATGCCTGGTCCCCCTCCCTGTGGTGGAGGGTACCAGTCCTGGTCATACGTTGGTTGTTGTGGTGGCTCAGGCGCCCTTTAAGGGTGTGGCCCCGGTAGGGGCCGTCCTCTGCCTATCAGAGCTCCGCGTCCTCTCCCGCGCGCCTTCAGTTGGTTACACGACAGACGCCCGGGTGATCTTCAATTTTTCCTGTGTGGTAAAGCTGCTAGGATGGCATTTTGAAAGATAATGACAGAAGAAGTCCTCACATTGTGACCACCATGAATTTGGGTTTTGTCTCCCATCCCATTCAAAGGACAGTGCCCTAAAGGTTGATTTTGATGCCAGGTATTTTTCTACCAGAGCCGTAAGAGACCTTTGTTTCACCATGTCTTCAAAAGGGATGTGTGGCTTCACATCGCCAACACCACCGAAGGCTTGTGTCTCGATCTCATTCGCTTTCCAGGTTGCCAAACATAAGAGTGATTTCACATCACCCAAAGTCAATTCTGTTACCTCTTTGGTTTTTTCCCACCACACACGTGCGCCGTCATCTACTGGGGGAAGTTTTGCTTTTAACGGTTGAATTTCAGACCCATATAGGGTTGCCCATCGACGCCCATAAGTAACGTATATAGCGGAAGATCATTTGAAAGATGGGCATTCCCAGCCAGTCATGCTTTTCTGCTCTCACAGAATTTAGCTTTTAATCGCTCATCTTTTTCAAGTAAAGTGGTTTCTAACTGCTGTCCTTCTGAAAGCTGTTTAGTTTTGTCTATTATTTTCTCACTTCGTCTTAACCAGACCTCTTTGTCTGTTTCAGTTCCCACCAATTGGACATGTTGGCCTTGCAGTCAGAAGATCAGTGTTTGAATCTCTGTTGGGCATCTCTGTGTGGAGTTTGCATGTTCTCCCCGTGCATGCGTGGGTTTTCTTCAGGTACTCTGGTTTTCTCCCACATTCCAAAAACATGCATGACTCCAAATTGTCCATTAGAGTGTGAATGTAGAGTGTTTGTCTGCCCTGCGATTGACTGGCGACCAGTCCAGGGTGTGCCCCGCCTCCCGCCCAAAGTCAGCTGGGATAGGCTCCAGCATACCTGCGACCTTAATGAGGATTAGCGGTATAGAAAATGGATGGATAAATGCAGCGTACCAGGTTTTAGTACTAAAATATGTTTAACACTTTCCATGCTTCATCATAGGCATCACCAGAAATAATCCACTCTGTCGACTGGTGTGCCGTGTCAAGCATCAGAACCTTGAGACAGATTGGCAAGAAGACCATAACCGCAAGACTGATTTTGATGAGTGTGATCGTCTCTACTTTGAAGAACTGACCCTGGAGCGCATACTAGACATCACCCAACAGGAGGTCTGCACACATCAAACATTTTTATGAGGTACATATTAAATCTAATTCTAGGATTCCTAGTGTGTGGGATTCTGTTGCGGCCTTAACCCATGACAAGCTAAAACTCTACTCTGAACCACTGGTATGTCACCCTCACCCCACCCCTCTCACATGAGGGGTGGGGTGAGGGGTGAGGGGTACTCGCACGAGTCATATTTGTGGCTGATATGTCTTATTTTCGGTTATTATGTTTACTATTTTGGGTAATGCAAGTGTAAACGTGACTATAGGCCTCTAATAATGTGAAAATATGACTTAGACACACGAGTCTACCTGACAATGGATAATGCAAAACATGCCAGTTCACAATACACGTGTATGCTTTGCCTGATCCATTTGATGTTGTTTACTGTCGTCTCCTTCCTTTGACCTCCAAACCTGTGATTGAACCAGAACGTGATGAAAGATTTGCATGTTCAGAAAGCTGCCATTACCATAAATCCCACTCACAGTTGCAGGATCCTGTTGCTTTGTCATAATGTGTGTGTGTTATACATACGCCGTTAGAGCGTCGATATAAACTCCGGTCAGGGGAGCAGGCCCATGAATAATGAAGAGATTTTCCAGGAGCTACCTGGCATTGCCATGGAAACAGCTAGATATGCAAGGCTGGAAAAAGAGCTGAAACTGTTAATTCAAAACCAACACTCTTCTGATACACACACACGCAGACACACATGCACACACACTTCCTCCAGTTCTAAACTAAACCCATGGCATTGCTTAGATGAAGTGTTTTTGTTCATCATTCGCCACAGTAATTTGAATTGGACACACAAATCGTGGCTGTTTGGTATTTCTTCCTTGTTCTCCATCTTCTCCATCTCCTTGTCAGGGTTTCGCCGGCACCATTGTATCGGTTTGGGGACAGATTCTCAACAACCTTGCGGCCCCTTTGCTTCTTATTAGACTGAAAAGTCTTGGCATAAGTCCTCTGCAAAATGACCGTGCTGCTCTCTCTCTTTTCTCTGAGATCTTGGCTGATCTTGGTATTGCCCAAACCCCATGATCCTTAACTCCCTGGTAAGAGGAGCAAGGATGTAAAGATTCTGCATGTTGTCCCTGTGTTTGTGTTTTCTCTGGTTTTCTCTCACAGTCCAGACACATACATGGGTGGTATGGCTCAGGTTGTAAAGGGCTTGTTTCCCAGCCTGAAGTTTGCTCGTTCAATCCTCCATTGTCCCATGTTGAAGTATCCTTGCTTCTGTCATTAGAAAGTTAACTGTGGTTACATTGTCGAAGCGCTTTCAGTGCCCTGAAGGTAGAAAAAAGTCATTCATAGTCACTATACATTTTGAGTGCTGATGCCACATATACAAATATACGTTGGTAGACAACGGTCCCTACTATCTTTTAGCTCAGTGCATAGGGCTCTCGACTCTCATTCGGTGGTCTGCGGTTCAATCCCAGGTTGTGTGCAAGAGCAAACCAGGCGTGTCATTATTTAAATGATATCTTTTTGGAGTTGACTTGTGCTACATATTGAGTCTTTATTTGCATTGTATTTCTGCTAATTGTGTTGGTCATTGCTCCTTCTCCTTCAAACCCCTTATGTCTAGCATGACATTCACCTCCAAAAAAATGTAAACCGATTTATTCAAGATATAAATGAAGTTCAGCCTTCTGCTTTTAATTTCATTCATTCATTCATTTTCTATGCCGCTTATCCTCATTAGGGAAGAGGCAAAAAAAATATGGATTTTCAGTTCAGTACCACTCTGAGCTCTGCCTTGTACAGAAGTACGCGGACGACTCGGCCATCGTGGGATGTATCAGGAATGGACAGGAGGATGAGTACAGAAAACTGATCCAGGACTTTGTCAACTGGTGGAACGCAAACCATCTGCTGGAGGAGTTCAGAGTAGAGCCGCTTCTCCTTGACATTGAGAGGAGCCAGTTGCGGTGCCTCGGGCATCTAGTCCGAATGCCTCTTGGGCGCCTCCCTGGTGAGGTGTTTCGGGCATGCCCAGCCAAGAGAAGGCCCCAGGGAAGACCTAGGACACGCTGGAAGGGCTATATCTCACAGCTGGCCTGGTAAAGCCTTGGTGTCCTCCCGGTGGAGCTAGAAGAGGTCGCCGGAGACCGGGAAGTCTAGACTTCCCTACTAAGACCGCTGCCACCGTGACCTGGACCCGGATAAGCAGAAGAAAATGGAATGGAATAGAATGGACCCACCTCCACACAGTCACCTTAATGAGAACAGGTTCTGGGGGATGGCCGAGCTCCTCACCCTATCTCTTATGGTGAGTCCAGCCACCCTAAGGAGGAAACTCATTTCCGCCGCTTGTATCCGCGATTTCGTTCTTTCGGTCATGACCCATAACTCATGACCATAAGTGAGGGTGCGAATGTAGATCGATCTGTAAACAAAGAGTTTTGCCTTCCGGCTCAGCTATCTCTGCACCACGACGGTCCAGTACAGTGACCGCATTACTGCTGATGCTGCATCGATCCGTCTGTCGACCTCACGCTCCATCCATCCCTGACTCATGAACAAGACCCCAAGATACTTGAACTCCTCCACCTGAGGCAAGACCTCACTCCCAACCCGGAGGATACAGTCCACCCGTTTCCGACTGAGTACCATGCCCTGGGATTTGGAGGTGCTGAGTCACATCTCAGAAGCTTCACACTCAGCTGCAAACTGCTCCAGTAAACGCTGAAGGTCACAGACTGAGCAGGCTATAAGGACCACATCGTCTGCAAATAGCAGAGACGAGATCCTAAGGTCACCAAGCTGGACTCCCTCAGTGCCTTGACTGCACATAGAAATTCTGTCCATGAAGATTATAAACAGAATCGGTGACAAAGGGCAGCCTTGGCGGAGGCCAACGTTCACCAAAAACAAGCTCGACTTACTGCTGGCAATGGGAACCAGGCTCCTGCTTCGATTGTACAAGGACCGAATGGCACGTAGTAGCGGACCACCAATCCTGTACTCCCGGAGCACCCCCACACAGGACACCACGAGGGACACGGTTGAATGCCTTTTCCAAGTCTACAAAGCACATGTAGACCGATTGGGCAAACTCCCACATACCCTCCAGTACCCTTACAAGGGTGTAGAGCTGGTCCAGTGTTTCGCGACCGGGACGAAAACCACATTGCAACTCCTGTAACGGAGGTTCGACAAACGATCGTACCCTTCTCTCCAGCACCCTGGTGTAGACTTTGCCAGGGAGGCTGAGGAGTGTGATCCCCATATATTTGGAACACACCCTCCGGTCACTCTTTTTAAAAATCGGGACCACCACCCCGGTCTGCCAGTCCAGACGTACTGTTCCGGACTTCCATGCAATTGTAATAGCCACATAAGTCTTTAGCTGAGGTAGTAGATGTCCTTACGCACTTCTATACCAGATCTCAGTTTGAACAAAACTTATGGTCATCCATGTACAATGAACACTTACAGGCTATCTATTGTATATGTAATATATCATAACATATGCTATCATCAGGGGTTTTAATATATGTCCTGTGTGTCGTTAGGGTAAAGGAGAGGGAAAAGAGCGTGCCTGGGGGCATGTGTTTAAGGTAGGCAGGTGCTGCACGCCGGCGCGCGGAAACAGTGACGTCACACGCCAACCTGGGATCCTGCAGACCAACGTTAAGACCATGGAGGCAAACTTTTGAGGGCAAGCTTTCGGGGTAAAGTGTATTTCCTCCTTGCCACTGGATTTACTTTTCGCTGTGGGCGGTCAGGATCAACGCCAGGAGGGATCTTCAACATGGATGCATAAGGTCGTGAGTGACCTACGGCTTCCACGGGTTGAGCATGAACTGCCATATATGTGACTTTGGGGACATTTGGGGAAAGGGAGAGTAGTTATTTTTAGGGTGTGTAAAAGTTTGGTATTTCATTTGACTCTTTTCTGTTAGAGGGTCAGAAGTGTAAGTGATGGGTGTGTGTTGACGACGCGTCGGAGGGAGAGATGCCGTATGTGGGATTAATTTGATGCAATTAAACAGCCGTTTGGAGGCCAAGTGAACTTTCCGTCGTTGTTGTTTTCCCCCCCAGCTTATATCTGATCCACCCGCGACCTCTAATTTGCGTTGTAGTGTCGTCGCTTGTCAAAGTACGTGCGATCGTTGCACAGTGGTGGCCCTTGGGGGGTCGTGGGTTGTTTGTATCAGGGGGGATTCGCCGATTTATTTATTTTAAGGGGAAGTTTGTTAACTTCCTTTGGCGTGGCACACGGGATTTGTATTTTGATTTAGTGTTGTGTTTTTAAAAATATCTAAATTAAGTGCATACAGGCAATCGCCAAACACACACACATGCTTTGGTAAGGACATCTGTGTGCAGCAGTCCCATATTTCCAGTAACACTCTTATAACATACATTTCATTACTTAGTATATTTACAACTGTCTAACAGCCCACAGCACACTGCAGAAATGTCATCCACCAGCCTGCACCTAATGGATGAGGACGACAGAGCGGACGGTGCTTAAGCAGCCCAGGACCCAAAGCCACACCTTGACCCCCTATCACCATGTCACCACTAGGCCTTGCCGAAGTGCGGTAACGGAACTGACCAGCCTTTTAAAGTCAATGTATTTGGACCAGCCAGACCAGGAGGCTGCACATACGGAAGAGGATGATGGGGAAGCAGGAATGTTCATGGAGCAGCTTCAGGCACTCAGAAAGTTGACATTTCAGAGAACAGACTAAAGGAGGCTGTGGACAGCACCTCAATCGGGAGCATGGGTTTAGGGCAGCTATGGAGACCCTGACTGGAGAGTTAAAAGGCTATGTAGACAACAAACTACAGCGGTTCGATCAAGTAGTGGTGGCTTTCTTGTGACGCCGAGATGAGAGGGGGGGAGAAAGAACAAAAAAAAAATGTAGCCACAAGCTGACGGACATGGAGACTTTCTGGTTTCTCCACCCCTGTAGCCCCAATATTAGTCAGTCACCAGCCCGCTGATGTTGATGTTCCTGATCCCTCTGCTGTAAATGCAAGACCACCCATCAGGATGGAGTTTCCCCAGTTTGGAGAGTCCCGGAGTTCATCTCATGTGACCGAATTCATTGAGCAATGCGAGAACTTCCTGGCTCTTCGGCCTCTGAGTGATGCTGAACTGGTTGGAACCCTTAATGCAGTTTTAAAGGGGCCTGCCCGGAGTTGGTGGTTGGCATCCCGTAACAAAATAACATGCTGGGCTACATTTAAGCAGTCCTTCCTTGAAGCTTTCTTACCAACAGACTACCAGTCAGAGATTGAGGAGCAGTTACACACCAACATTCAGACGTCTGATCACTCTTTTGCATTTTGCATATGATTATCGTGCCGTTTGCTTAAAATGGAAACCTGACATTGGGGAGGAGGAAATAGTTTATTGCATCCTCAGTGCCTGTAACCCTAGAATAGCTAGTGGGTCACGAGGTATTGTCTCCACGGTGGAGCAGGTGGTTAAGGTGGGTTCCCTGATAGAAAGAGATTGGAGTAACACCAAAGACTATTGGACCCATGTCCAGCAGTCTCACCCACCAAAAAGGTCAGGCAAGAGGCTGGAGCAGGGGTCAAACAGAAGCACGGGTGTACTCCTCGCTGCTGCTATGGCGGAGCAAGCTCTCTTGGTGGTCCCTATAAGTCTGCGAGGCTCACATGGAGATTCAGTCCTGGACTCTGGGTGCTCATATTCCCTGATGAGCCACTCCTTGTGGAGTGCTATAAGGAAGGATGGCGAAGTGCTGGAACCGAGGGAAATAACAAAGTTTATCATGGCCAACAGGCAAGAGAATGGAACAATTGGAAAAGCCACCTTGCTCCTCAGCCTGCAAGACTTCCACGGTACACAGGGGATACACGTAATGCCCGATGACCAGTTGTGTATGTCATTGTTGCTGGGATCGACTTCATGACCATGACACAGATAATCCTGAAGCCTCATCTCCGCAAGTATGTCACGCTGTCACATGGTTTCTGGGATAGGGGTGGAAGTGGATCTGCAAAGACCTTGACAATAAATTCCTATCCACCCCCGACAGACCTAAAAAGTCTACAGAGGTTTCTGGGATTGGTTGGCTGGTACCACATGTTCATCCCCAGGCTAGCTGACATTGTAGCTCCCCTAAACCATCTAAAAAAGAAGGACGTTCCCTGGGAATGGAGTGTGGACTGCCAAGAGGCCTTCGACCATCTTACAGCCTTGTTGCAGTCACCACCAGTTCTTGCGCAACCCCATCCACATGTCAGTTTTCAGGTCCACTGTGATGCTAGTGATGTGGGCCTGGGCGCTGTCCTGATGCAGCGCATAGAAGGTGAAGAACGGCCAATTGCTTTTGCCTCCAGAGCCCTCCATGGTGCGGAGGTCCGCTACTCCACTGCAGAGAAAGAATGTTTGGCTGTTGTTTGGGCTGTTGAGAAGTGGAGACATTTCCTGGAGGGGACCACCTTTGATGTGTTCACAGATCATAATGCCCTCTCCTGGGCTTTTAATTGCCCCAAGACTTTGTCCCAACTTACACACCACACCTTACATATAAACAAACAATTGGGTAATGAAGTGGAGAAGCGGGCCGCACGGTGACTGAGTGGTTAGCACATTGGCCACACAGTCAGGAGATCTGGAAGACCTGGGTTCAAATCTCCGTTGGGCATCTCTGTGTGGAGTTTGCATGTTCTCCCCGTGCGTGTGTGGGTTTTCTCCGGGTACTCCGCTTTCCTCCCACATTCCAAAAACATGCATGTTAGCTTCATTGGCCGCTCTAAATTGTCCATTAGAGTGTGAATGTTTGTTTGTCTATATGTGCCCTGCGATTGGCTGGCGACCAGTCCAGGGTGTACCCCGCCTC
>QODF01000120.1:21052-46281 GCA_024372805.1 Oostethus manadensis
GGATCTGCAACGTGGATGCGTAAGGTCGTGAGTGAACTGCGGCTTCCACGGGATGAGCATGAACTGCCGTATTTGTGACTTTGGGGACATTTGGGGAAAGGGAGAGTAGTTATTTTTAGGGTGTGAAAAGGTTAGGGATTTCATTTGACTCCTTCTATTCGAGGGTCAGAAGTGTAAGTCTGGGGTGTGTGTTGACGAAGCGTCTGAGGGAAGGAATGCCGTATGTGAGATTAATTTGATGTAATTAAACAGCCGTTTGGAGGCCAAGTGAGCTTTCCTTCGTTGTTGTTTTTTCTCCCAGCTGATATCTGATCCACCCGCGACCTCTAATTTGCGTTGTAGCGTCGACGCTTGTTAAAGTACGTGCGATTGTTACTCAATGTTGAAGAGGTGTTTCAACCAAGACAGTCCTCCAACATCCAGAGCATTGAGAAATTCAGGGCAAAACTCGTCCACCTTGCCAAAGGCAAATACCTCAGCCACGGTGATATAACTGTCAACGTACATGTCCTCAGACTCTGCTTCCTCTACGGAAGGTATGTCAGTGGGATTGAGAAGGGCCTCACTGTATTCCTTCCACCGACAAAATATATCCTCAGCCGAAGTCAGCCAGCCCCCGTCTGCACTGTAAACAGTGTGAACTGGGGACTTCTTCCCCTTTTTGAGGGGTGGGACGATTTTCCAAAACCTCTTTGAGGCCAACCAAAACTCGTGGTCCAAAGCTTCATCGAACCCCTCCCACACCTGGGTTTTTGCCCCGACTACCGCTGAAGCCGCATGCCCTACCGGTACCTGTCAGCTGCTTTGGGAGTCCCGCAAGCCATCCATGCTTGATAGAACTCATTTTTCAGCATGACAGCAGCACTAACCCCCAATGTCTACCATTTGGGTTCGGGTCTTGCCGCCACGACTGGCACCGACCACCTTGCGGCCGCAACTACGACCGGCTGCCTCAGCAATGGAGGCACGGAATACGGCCCATTTGGACTCAATATCTCGGTCCTCCCTCGAGATGCAGGCAAAGCTCTGCCGGAGATGAGAGTTGAAGACTCGACGAACGGCAGACTCTGCCGAACGTTTCCAGCACACCCTCACTACGCGTTTGTGTCTACCAGGTCAGTCCGGCATCCTTCCCCGCCTTCTAATCCAACTCATCACCTTGTCAGTTGACAGTTCAGCCCCTCTCTTCACCCGCGTGTCCAGAACATGCGGACGCAGGTATGATGATACGACCACAAAGTCGATTATAAACCTGCGACCTAGGGTGTCCTGGTGCCAAGTGCACTTATGGACATCCTTATGTTTGAACATGGTGTTTGTTATGGACAAACTGTTGTTCGCACAGAAGTCCAGCAACAACACACCACACGGGTCCAGATCAGGATTTTCCTCCCAACCACGCTCAAGTGTGACTGTCACACTGTCATTGCCCACATGGGGGTTGAAGTCTCCCAGTAGAACTATGGAGTCACCAGTTGGGGTGCTCTCCAGAACCCGACTGGTTTGGCGCATACGCACAGACCACAGTCAGGATCCTTTCCCCAGCCCAAAGGAGTAGAGAAGAAACCCTCTCTCTTCACCGGGGATGACTCCAGCACAGAGGCACCAAGCCGGGGGGCTGTTAATAAGCCCACCCCAGCTCGCCGCCTTTCCCCTGCAGCAACTCCAGAGTAGAACAAGGTCCAGCCCCTCTCAAGGAATTTGGTTCCAAAGCCCAAACTGTGGGTTGAGGTGAGTTTGACTATATCTAGTCGGAATGTTTCTGCCTTTTCCTCAAGCTCGGACTTCTTCCCCACCAGAGAAGTGACATTCCATGTCCCAAGAACCAGATTTGGCCGCCAAAGACCAGGTCGCCCGGACACCCTCCCTCGACCACTGGCCAAAGAACATGGCACCGGACCCTTATTGGTGGGTGCTGCTTCTTTGGGCTGGGCCCGGCCAGGCCATGCCAGGAGGTGGGTCACACCTAGAAATAGCTAGGAGTGCATTTTGTGAAAAACTGGACTGGACTGCCAACATTAATGCTCTGTGCAGGAAAGGA
Organism: Oostethus manadensis; assembly: GCA_024372805.1. Taxonomy (NCBI): domain Eukaryota; kingdom Metazoa; phylum Chordata; class Actinopteri; order Syngnathiformes; family Syngnathidae; genus Oostethus; species Oostethus manadensis. The sequence goes on from QODF01000120.1 coordinate 23,094, forward strand.
CATTTGTACTTCCTCAGAAGGCTGGCATCCTTCAACGTAAGCAAGAAGCTCCTACAGATCTTTTACCAGACTGTAGTAGCTAGTGTCCTCCTGCATGCAGTAGTGTGCTGGGGGAGCAGCTTGAAGAAGGACACCACACGCCTGGAAAACTGGTAAGGATGGCAGGCTCTGTCATTAGCACAGAGCTGGACAGCCTGACATGTGGCAGAGCAAAGGACACTGAGGAGGCTCCTTTCCATCGTGGACTACCAGCATCATCCAATGCGCAGCATCATTTCCCAACAGAAGAGCACTTTTAGTGGCAGATTACTATCACTGTCCAGGATGTATCGTCAGCGGACTGGAATCTTTGCTGGTCCGATAGAATCGGAGTTATTTTTTTTCATGAAAGTTAAAATACAGGAAGAAATGGCAACTCTAAATTGTTCGTAGGTATGAATGTGAGTGGGAATGTTTTTTTTTTCCAATATGTGCCCTGCGATTGGCTGGCGACCAGCCCAGGGTGTACCCCGCCTGTAGCCCTAAATTAATACTAATTAGGATTATAATCCCTTGTTTTTTTGTTTTTTACCTAGTGCAGAATGTTCAGAAAAAAAATGAAGGAAAAGCGTCAGCCTTTTGTAATTCACGTCCTTTCCACTCATTCTTTTAGTACGTCATGGGAAAAAGATAAACAGACAAGCCATGTGGAAAAGGTGATGCGTTTCTGACAGCCGCCACTAGATGGCGGTAAAGTGTTGTTCTTGGCGAGGATTGGCGCCATCAATTATGATCAGAAAGTAGAATTCCTTGCAAGGTCACCCAATATGGACATTCCCTTTATTTGAAAGCTTCTGTGTAAAATAAATGATAGACAGCCAGCTAATCTATTGTTAACTTTTGTTGTAACACAGATGGTGCTTAGTCAAGCCTTTCTATCAGGGTTTCTCAGAATAGATCTTTTATCATTTTCTTCTTGGCCTTCCGTGCTTTTGTTCGGGACAGAAATGGTACTAAAATCCTGCAAAACTGAAGCCTTCCTAAAAATGTCAGGTGAAAAAGAAGCTGATAAGAGGTCAGTGACCAGCGGCAACTGGAATTTGATGTCTATGACTAGGTTTCTTATCCCAGACCAGATGTGGAACATGCATGCACGCATCATTTCAACACAATGTTTAAAATGTGCTTAAATGAAAGATTAACGTCTTTGTAGTGGTTGGAGTACAGTGCAAGCTCTTATTCTTTCAAATCTACAGCTACAGCGATTGTCTATTTCAAAGTTGCAGAAATATGTTGTATGTGAACCAGTATTGATTGTTGAGCCTAAACTCATTAAAACATATTGTACCCTAAATTTACCAATACACCTTGTAAAACGACGTGTCGTTTTGAATATGTATATGAATATATATGAATAATCTACCCGAAATGATTAATATTACCTGAAAAAAGGTCTAGTTTTAAACTGATTGTATAACAATGCTTGTGATTTGTTTTTAAACCTCACTCTGTCACTTTGTAGCACTCTGAGATTGCTAAAATGTAAATGCAATGTAAAAAAATGTATTATTATTATTATTATTAACTAGTGAGAAAACCGGTTAGCCTCAAATTCATTTGTTTTAAACTTAAGACTGACTTCATGATTTCATTATAATTATTGTAATACGATACATCACTCGTATTTCAATATGCTTTAAATAATAATAGACTATAGTCTAAACAGCCATCATTTATTAATTATTTATGAAAGAGCGCGATATAGTGAGGGACTGGGACTCCTGCCGTGTACTATAACTGCCAATTTTACACATTTGCTGTTCTTTTTCAAAAAACGAACAATGCAAACCATAATTACAAACAATATAGAACATATTTAAGTAAAGTTGATCAATCATCTCCTCCCTGAGTCCCCAACTTATCGCAGTGGAGGAGTTAGCGTGTCCCAATGATCCTAGGAGCTAAGTTGTCGGGGGCTGTCATGCCCCTGGTAGGGTCACCCATGACAAAAAGGTCCTAAGGGAGGGACCAGACACAGAGTGGCTCAAAAGACCCTAATGATGAATGATACAATTGGATTTAGTTTTCCCTCGCCCGGACGCGGATCACCAGGGCGCCCTCTGAAGCCAGGCCCGGAGGCCGGGCACGATGGCGAGCGTCTGGTGGCCGAGCCTGCCATGCCAGCGACATGGGGCCCGGTCGGGCACAGCCCGAAAAGGTAACGTGGGTCCCCCTTCTAATGAGCTCACCACTCGTGGGAGTGGCCAAAGGGGTCGGGTGCAAAGAGAGCTGGGTGGCGGCCGGAGGCAGAGGCCTTGGCAGTCCAATCCTCGGCTACATTAGCTATTTGTCGGTACGTGGAATGTCACCTCTCTGCCCGGGAAGGAGCCAGAGCTGGTGCGTGAGGTGGAGAAATTCCGTCTAGATATAGTCGGACTCACCTCAACGCACGGCAAGGGCTCTGGAACCAGTCCTCTCGAGAGGGGCTGGACTTCATTTCACTCTGGTGTTGCAAGCAATGAGAGGTGACGAGCAGGGGTGGCAATTCTTGTTGCCCCCCGGCTCTAAGCCGGTGGGGGCTCTAAGCCGCCTGCACGGTGGAGTTTAACCCAGTAAACGAGAGGGTAGTTTCCCTACGCCTTCGGGTGGGGGGGACGGGTCCTGACTGTTGTTTGCGCTTATGCTCCAAACGGCAGTTCAGAATACCCGCCTATTTTGGAGTCCTTAGTGGAAGTACTAAAGAGTGCTCCCTCGGGGGATTCCCTTGTTCTGCTGGGTGACTTCAACGCTCATGTTGACAACATCAGTGAGACCTGAAGAGGTGTGATTGGGAGGAACGGCCCCCCTGAGCTTAACCCGAGCGGTGTCTTGTTATTGGACTTCTGTGCTCGTCACGGAATGTCTATAACAAAACATAACAGAACCATGTTCAAGCATAAGAGGGTCCACATGTGCACTTGGCACCAGGACACCCTGGGCCGCAGTTCGATGATTGACTTTGTGGTTGTGTTGTCGGACTTGCGACCACATGTTTTGGACACTCGGGTGAAGAGAAGGGCGGAGCTGTCAACTGATCACCACCTGGTGGTGAGTTGGTTCTGATGGTGGAGGAGGATGCCGGTCAGACCTGGCATACCCAAACGCATTGTGAGGGTCTGCTGGGAACGCCTGGCAGAGTCCCCTGTCAGAAGGAGTTTCAACTCCCCCCTGGGGGAGAGCTTTGACCATGTTCCGAGGGAGGCAGCGGACATTGAATCCGAGTGGGCAATGTTTCGTGCCTCCATTGTCGATGCGGCCGATCGAAGCTGTGGCTGTAAGGTGCTCGGTGCCTGTCGTGGCGGTAATCCCAGAACCCATTGGTGGACACCAGTGGTGAGGGATGCCGTAAAGCTGAAGAAAGAGTCCTATCAGGCCGTCTTGGCCCATGGCACTCTAGACGAAGTGGCCGGGGAGAGGGACCTCTGGGCTTCCCTGCTTAGGTTACTGCCCCCGCGATTCGACCTCGGATAAGCGGAAGAAAATGGATGGATGGATGGATGGATGATCAATCATGTCGGCGGTCCCTTTAAATTCCTGTTGGAGGATCAGCTTCAAAAAGATGCATAATGGATTTTTCAACCACAGAAACCCGACAATGTATTGTTATACAGTCATTCCTGGTTTATCAGCATAGTAAGTGAGTTTCCACCAAGTAGTATTACTGGAACAAGTAGTACTAATAGAACATTTACGTAGTTTGAGCAGAGAAAGCTCGGTTTCAACCTTCTAAATATATAGGAGGATAGATCGTTAATAACACTTATTCATCTCTAAGGGAATATATATTTTATTATTTATTGATTTTTAAAAATACAAAAATAAAGAAAATACATTTAACAGTATTAGAGTCCTCTACACATAAAATAACACCCATATAGTCACCTTTATACTCATAATACCCGATATAGTAGACTTAACAACAGAATTTGAGCTGTCTAAGGCATGAATAAGTCTCATACTTATGCGTGTTGCTGCAAATGTGTACCGGTGCTGGGGGAGCAGAGTTGAGTTTTTGCTTTGGTTTGAGGCTGCAACAGTAGTTCATGTTAGGAATTATTGTGCCTGCTGTGAGATCATTCAAACCTGCAATAAAAGCCTTTTTTTCCGGCAATCAAGTCTGGTGCTTGTGTGTCTCACCAAACATTACAGTGTAGAGCACTACATATCGTCGCGACGTCCTCTTTTGTTCCATCCAGCCATTTTTATACTTGAAAGTGATACATTTGGGCAAAAACATGCCAAATTCCGTCTGTGTTCAACGACAAAACAGTACGATTTTTTAATTTATATATCGTTTAAAAGAAAATAGAGTGAAGGCACACAATGCAAAGTGCAAAATGACGAGGGATGACACGTACTGCAGCTAAGTTTACCTGATATCAACTGCAGTACGTGCCACATTCTAATCATTTGGTTATGTAGTCAATTCTGTATGTAAATATCACAAAGCACTGTTTGGATCACATGTCAAACAAGAATTAGGACTAATTTCCAATTTGAAATAACAAATATTATATTATTATAATAGTACGAATCCCGGTTGCAGATTGTTAGAAGGATGATTTGGACACAGTCAGTGTATTTTTGACCCAAGCCTGTAGCCTTTCGTCATCCTAGTTTTTCCCCAGCTCATTCTCTCTAACCAGGAGGTTGATCCAACCAGCGTTCCGACACCACAAACCCATCTAAACTTGTGAACTTGTTTTGCAGAGCCTGGAGTGCTTTTCATTTCAATTGCTGCTCCCCTTGTTCACCATTTTTTTTTACCATTTCCAGACCTAGTTCTCAATGGTGATGCAACAGAAAGATAATAGGTGTTTGAAGCTTCCATGCACTTCTCTTTGCTCTCTTTTCTTCCTCTCCTCATGTGGCCTCCTGCCTCAATCCCTTTCTGTCTTTGTGCCTCACTAGTGGCTCTGCAGCGAATGTTGCACATGCAGAAGAAGAGATGTAGCACTTTTTGAAGGAGGCCACCCAAGTATCCCAGGTAAGAACAGTGTCCATTGTGTGTGTGTGTGTGTTTGCACTTGCTTGCACGTGTTAGGCTGGTCATAATATACAACACACACACACACACACACAGGTACACGTCATGCTGAGTTCTCCCTCTGCTTTCCATTATCAGCAGCTAGGAGCTGATGTAGCTGTTGGCTAGTCGAGTGTGCCCATTTTTGCTCCACTCCACCCCCAAGAGGATCAGGGGCACCTGTCCCTTCCAAATAAACAATACATTATGAAGGGCTAGAACCCCCAAATACTACACACATTTATACCTGCAGTGCACTCCCTAAAAAGAAATGGTAACAAAATGTTCACATGAGGACCTCAATGAATTACCTTCTTTTTTATGTTTGGAGTTGAATGCCAGAGGTTTTTTTTAGTCAGGTACCAAATACAGTGACAATATGATCAGGCCCAAAACTCATTTTTATAAGAAAATGCTGGGATGAATACCAAAACTAGGTATCATAATGGCACCAGTGGTAGCAACCAGACCAAAAAAAGTTGCTATTGGTGCCTCATATGGGTGCTAAATGAATGCAGACTCAGCCACCTGTTACAAGTGGTTGAAGGTGCAAGTAACGCCTTGCAAGTAATGCAGCGTCCCAACAAAGACATTTTTTAAAAGCTTTATCGCCAACCTTAACACACCGACAGCAGTGCTCAGTTCCATCACTGCATTTCCAACTCATTTTGCCGTAGTGTTGTCCTCAAGCGCAACACGGGGTTTCCTTATTCTGCACAATCACCGTGGTGCGTTCACTAACTGCGAAATTCTGAACGTCGGGCTTCTCCTGTGACTCCGTCCCGGCCGACCCCCCGAGGTGTCCCGCCGGCTTCGCTTGGGTCTCTGTCCCGGCCTACCCTCGGAGGGGTCCAGCCGGCTACGTCGGACTCACCATCGCGGCCGACCTCCAGAGGGGTCCCGCGGGCTTCTCCTGTGACTCCGTCCCGGCCGACCCCCCTGAGGTGTCCCGCCGGCTTCGCTTGGGTCTCTTTGCCCTGGCCTACCTTCGGAGGGGTCCAGCCGGCGACCCACCACCTGTCCTCCCGCCGCCCTTCCCTTCTTTTTGTGACTTTGGACTTTGGGACATCTGGGATCTGTCCTTGAGGGGGGGGTACTGTCACGCACCGGGTGTTTATTGGCGTGACAGTATGTTTAGTTTCTATTAGTATGCCTGTGTTGCGTTATTTTCCTTATTTCGTATGATTTTTCCTGCCTTCCCTGATTTTGGACTTCTGGTAATTACGCGCACCAGTTTCTTGTTTGTTCCCTTGCTATTTAAGTTCAGGTGTGCGCACTGTTGCTTGCTGGAGCATTGTTGTTTGTGTTAGCTGTCGTGTGAGTCGTCTTTTTGTTTATCGCTTGGTGCTGAGTTCCTGCCGCTGCTTCGCAGCATTCACAACTAAAAATGGGGAAGACATTCCCTGATCTGTTTGGCGTCCTGCTCTCCGCATCCTCGGGGTCGTTTCACCATTGAGAGAAGAAGACGTGACACCGAGTATATAATTCATACAATATTAACCGTGTATATTGTATATTGCCTGCAGTATATAATGTAAAAAGCAACCGTATTAAATTTAACTGGCTTCATAAAAAAAAAAAAGTACCTACAAAATTGATTATACGGTACAATGAGGCTAAATAGTGTGTGGCCTTACATGTGTGTGTGTGTGTGTAGGTGCTCGCTCACGAGACGCTACCCTAATGCTGCCAACACAAACCATTAGCCAAGGGTCCTTCGAAAAGGTCAGTGATGTTCGTCACTCTCTCTCTCACCGCCCCCCCCAATTGTCCAATCTCTGCTTTCCAATTCATTTAGGCCAAGATAGCCACCAAGAAGTATTAAGACACTGTAGGTTGAGATGATTTGGTAATGGTAATGTCATTGCTTCCATTTATTTCTTTACTGGGGATTTGGGTTGGATATTGATTGACAGGGTTTTTCATAAGTCCCTTCGGTTATTTTCTTGGGCCACGGAATACTCGGGCTACCAGAATTCACCAACTAGTAGAATGACCATGCCATTGTATTTGTTTATAATTAGGATTATTATTAAAAATAAGTCAAAAAACCCACCAGGCACTCTGCTGTTACCATGCCAAGTCGTTTTCCTCGTGACTCGCAATCAGTCACAGTCCACACAGGCAACCCGTACCTTCCGTGTGCAGCTCCCACACACCACCTTGCGACATTTGAGCACTTTGCTTTGTTTTTCTTTTACTTTGTTTGCACGTGGCACTGCCTTCTCCTCTCCATCTTCTGCTGCTCCAAATGGGACCCCGGCACCGTCATTTGTCTGGCTTTTGCTGTCATGTGCCCGGAGCGAAGTTAACTTGTGAGTCGCTCTACGAAGTTCCTCCACAACATCGGCTCTTTGGTGCGTTTCTTGAACAGGATTGTATCATTTATGTCAGCCAGCTCAGGAATATTATCAAACACTGGCCATGACCATCTTTCACTGAGTATTTGCTCAGTGCATCTGAAGCACATCTTCTCCAACCTTGGTTCTTTTTTAGGTTTAGCCTTGCGGTCACTTGTGATGTTGGAGGCAGTTTTCCTTGGTTTGCCATGATAAAATGTTAGGAAAAATTCATAATACAAAACAGGCGTCGAAGACATTTTTGTGCCATTTAACGAAAAAAATATTCAAAAATCAAAATGGAAAGCGCCACCCGACAGCTGTAGCTTATTTTGGATGTACAACGCCACCATACAATGTAATGGATGCCAACCTACATAAAACCAAAGAAGAAGAAGAAGCTGCCCTCCCATTGGTTATCTCCCATCATCTTCTTCCTCCTAACGATGGCCAATCACAGCGTCCCTTTGCTTAGTGTACCAAAGAGCTCCTGTCCATTGTACAAATTAAAAACAAAAAAATTATAGTGTTAAGTTTAGCATGTAATGTAGTGTATTCATTCAAATGAATTTACAATACGTAAACTTACGTATAATTTCTGCCATCAGTCAAAACTCCAATTGTCACCTCCACCTCTGCCATGAAGCTCATCTCGCTCGAAGTGTCATTTTTTTGTAATATTTATTATTATTTTTAATTGGTTTTATTATTTTCTCATTGTTTTTTTTACATTCATGCACATGTAAATGATTTTGCTGTCATTAAAAATTCCATATGTCTCCATGCAATGTGAAAAGAGCTCTGTTCAAAGCTTACTGCACACCACTCTATACTACCCACTTGTGGTGCAGCTACGGTAAAACGAAATTTCAGAAGTTGCACGTCGCATGTACTGTAATGATGCACTTTTGAAGCCAGTATGCTGTTTGTGCTAAATAATGTACCGACTCTGAATGCAGTGATTAGAAATGTTGTGAAGCGTCTAGAGGACTCACAAAATGAAATAATAAATGTTTGAATAAATAGACCTTTATTATTGTTTTTTTGTTGTTGTTTTGTTTTATATGGACCCACTGGAGTCTGAAATAAATATTGATTGATTAATGAACATATTTCTTTGGGGTGGGTACAATATTTACACTTTATATGACACTTTATATGTTTTCAAGGGAACTGGAAAGAATTATGAAAATTATATGGTAAATCTTGGCTCATAATAAAAACATTCCAAGACACGAAAAGCCCCTCTGGAAGAAATTAATTTAGTATCTTGAGGTTCCACTTATATGAAAGTGGTATTTTACAGTATTTACAGTGTGTAAAAGAGCACATCGTATTCCCAAGCATGATCTGGCAACATGTGCTTGCCATGTAATGTGATTTTATTTCAATACTCCAACTCTACTCTTATGCTACTAAAATGACATTAATTTCCTCATAACATTACAAGTTCATTATTGTAAAATTGGGACTTTTTTATAGTTAGAATTTGATTTTTGTCTTTTAATATTGTGACTTTATTCCCACAAAATCCCAGCTGTTTCTCCTATATCTGCTGTTGTTTTTGAATTTTCCAACCATGTCTTGTAAATGTTGCTCTCGGAATTATGACTTTATTCCCACAATACTTAATTCTCCGAAAATTATAACTTTTTCTGCAACCTAATTTTTACCAAAATTTACAATTATGTTTATTGTTTTCTTCATTTCTTTTTATAAAACACTTTACACCTTTCTGGTACTAAAAGGTAATATTATGACAATTTTCTTTAGATTACAACTTTTTTTCTCTTAATAATTGACTTTATTCTTGACAATTGCTGCCGATTTTTCCATGTTTTCTCCTGTGTTTTTGTTACATTAGATTTTTAGAATGTGCTGTGGGCCAATAAAACAGCAGGCGTGAGCTGCAAATGGCCCCCAGGCTGCACATTGGAAACCTCTGATGTAAATGCTCCAACTGTATAAATACCTGAATATTCACCAAACACACTAAATATACCGCCAAGATTACAAAGTAATCTGATGTATTGATGTATTGGTGTATTGATGCAGAGTTATTTGGTGTATGTGACTATACTGTGGTATGCAAAGGTTTGGGCACCCCTGATAGTTTTCAAGGTTTTTCCTTTATAAATCATTAGTTGTTTTGATCAGCAATTTCAGTCAAACATATCTTGTAGCAGACGAACACAGTGATAATTTGAGAAGTGAAATTACATTTTTTTGGATTTACAGAAAGTGTGCAATAATTATTTAAACAAAATTGGTCAGGTGCATAAATGTGGGCACCATTGATGTTTTATTGATTTGTATACCTTTAGCACTAATTATTGGAACACAATAATTGGAACACATTTGTTAGGTAATCTCATTGACCCTTGACCTACATACACAGGTCATGCCAGTCATGAGAAAGGGTATTTGAGATGGCCAACTGCAAGTTGAAGTTTGGCAACCTGGGAGCGTCAAAACAATTGTCAAATGACCTGAAAACAAAAATTTTTAACACTTAATCTTTTGGGGGAAGGACACAAAAAGCTAGCTCAGAAAATCCAGCTGTCATTTTTCACTGTGAGGAACACAGTGAGGTAATGAAAGACCATAATCACAGTTCTGGTTAAGGCCTTGAGTGGCAGGCCAAAAAAAATCTCAGACAAGCAGAGGAAAAGAATGGTGAGAACACTCAAACACAACCCACAGACCAGCTCCAAAGACCTACAACATGATCTTGCTGCAGATGGTGTCACTGTGCATCGGTCAACTATTCAGCGCACTTTGCACAAGGGGATGCTGAATGAGGAAGAAGCCGTTACTGTGCACATGCCACAAACGGAGTCGCTTGAGGTATTCTGAAGCACATCTGGACAAGCCAGCTTCATTTTGGAACAAAGTGCTGTGGACTAATGAAACTAAAATAGAGTTATTTGGACGTAACAAGGGGCGATCCATGGCGGATGGCTCCATCATGCTGTGGGGCTGTGTGGCCCGTACAGGTACTGATATTCTTGTTAAAATTGGAGGTCGCATGGATTCCAGTCAGTATCAGAAGAATCAGTGACGAAGTTGAAGACAAGGTTGGATACTTCAAGAAGACAACATTATCCTCATCCATGGTCGCGGGTAACAAGACAACAACACTCCTCAAATTCTACGAAGGCATTCATGCAGAGGAACAAGTACAACATTCTGGAATGGAATCTGAGTCCCCAGACCTGAATAGTATTGAAAATCAGTGGTGTGCTTTAAAGCGGACGGTCAAAATGACACCACTTGTGTTTCATTCGGAGCTTGTTTACAAGTGAGTGACCTCAGGTGACCTTTAATAAATGTGTAATAACTCCAAAACGAACGCTGCACAATTCTTTATTTTAACAGCACAAAACTCCACTCAACGAGACAAAAAAAATGAGACTAATTTGGTTTAATTCGGACCATGTCGGGGGGCTATGTGACCTTTGAGTGACCTTTAAGAAACGCGCAATATCTCCAAAACAAAAGCAGCGCGAAATTTGATTTTAACTGAACCCAATATCACAAACAAGGACGGTCAAAATGAGACTATTTTGGTTTTATTCAGAGCTTGTTGACGGACCTTTTATATAATAGCTCAAAACTTTAATTGTTAATATCTCTAAAACAAAAGTAGCGGAATTGTTCATTTTAACTGCACAAAACAGCACAAACGCAGCACAAACAAATGGGATTATTTTGGTTTCATTTGGAGAAAATGGGGGGCTGCCTGACCTTTGGTTGACCTATAAAAGAAACTGTAATAACTCAAAAACGAAAGTCGCACAAACGTTAATTTTAATTGCACAAAACAGCACAAACGCAGCACAAACAAATGAGACTATTTGAGACGAGTTTTGAGAAGGTTGGGGGGCCAACTTCACTCAGGTCACAAACGTTCATTTTAATTGCACAAAACAGCACAAACGCAGCACAAACAAATGAGACTATTTGAGCAGAGTTTTGCGCAGGTTGGGGGGCCAACTTTACTCAGGTGGCTGTTCATGCTCAGAAGCTGACAGTTTAGTAAAGAAAAATGGTCGATGGACGAAAATTGGACGGTATCTTTCGTCAAAAGATACATTAACCAGAATCCAGACACTCAATGAAAGGGTTTAGAGGCTGTGATTTCTGCAAAAGTAGGATCTACTAAATCCATCCATTTTCCATGCCGCATAGCCTCATTAGGATCGCGGGGGTAATTTTTCTGTTGGGGTGCCCAAATTTATGCACCTACCTAATTTTGTTTAAACAATTATTGCCCACTTTTCTGTAAATCCTCTAAATGTCATTTCACTTCTGAAATATCACCGTGTTCATCTGCTATATGATATATTTGACTGAAATTACTGATTCAAACATCTAATAAATTTATAAAGGAAAATCTTTAAATTATCAGGGGTGCCCAAACCTTTGCATAACAACGTAATCCATTTGAGGTATTATAACATTGGTCTTGTGTTATGATTGGTCAGTTCTACAAAGAGCACAAGGTTTGTTTTATCTTTGTACTTTGCAGATGCTGCTGCCACTGGATCGCCTTACAAGCACAGCAATTGTTGCCTCTTCCTCGTACCCGAGGATGGCTGGAAATGGAGGGTAGTCGTAGGGGTTTTGTCAGACCCGCTGGGAGGCTTACTTCTTAGATTGGATACGGGAACGTTTATGTGTGTCCAGCTGTTCGAAAGCCATTTTTTCAAAGTAATTTCTCTCTTTAATTATGGCTGACCTGCTGTAACAATGGTTGTCGTTTGAAGCTAGCCGGGCAGGTGTAATCCCCCACCTATAGTTTTCAATTCCCAGTCTGCATGCTGGTGAGGAATATTAATCAGAGCTCTAAATACACATTTCCCCCGGCTTAAAGACTTCCAGAGTTGAGTCTATGAATGTATGATGTGGACCCTTCCCAGAGATATTTCAATTGTCCAACACAAGTGTGGTTGATTTCTTCCCCCCTTATTGGACACAAACGGCCAAAATTGAACAGAGAAAGAAACCTTAAATGGCCATGATTGAAATTTTCTCTTCGGTTGTCTCAACTCCCATTATCCTTACCGTGCATCAAGTCATTTCCATTCACCGCTCTTAAACGTAATCGATTGGGTTTTTTTTCTGAAATGTTGTCCATTATACCATGTTGCTATTTTTTTTTTACTAACAGGTCTCCTATTTTTGATTGTATAATCTAACCCTTGGGATTAATAGCCCTGCTGAATTTATGACACATTCCAGTGCATTTTTGAAGAACGTTTTTGACCATGGGACTTAGGTTCTTATGCTGGCATCTGAGATGCATGACTTTGTCTGTGTTTCACAATATCACGCCTTATTACTGTTGGTCTAATCCCTTCTTAGTACACTTGAGGACGCTTAGGGGAGCTTTCACATTGCCACCCTGTGTTTTATTCCAACTGTGAAGATGGAAACTGAACTTGGTTGTGAACCTGATAAGGTCGTCTTGGTACAGTTCCAAACAAACGTTCGAGGTACAGTCTGGGCCGGATCAAGTATTCAACAAAATATACTCACATATTTGTTTATTCTTCCCCAAAGTAGTAGCAGTTGCCATCGACATGTTTGTGTTCCCGCCGTGATTGTACCAGTGACGTGCGGTCACGGTCGGCAAGTGAGGCTGAGCCCCACCACTGATCCCTGGTGGTCTTTCATTTCCATTGCATGTGAATACTGAATAGTAAAACAAATTATGATTACATTCAATTGTTCCATTTTAGTTCAATAGTCCGTGCTTTACATTGATTTTCTTTTTCAGTCAAATAGTTTCATTTTCATATTTCCTGTTCAAATGCATCGGAAGCACAGCTACGGGAGCCACGTGGAGTCATTGCGCTCACGGTGCGGCCGGGAGGCGTGTGTTAAACTGCTACTGTCATGATCTGTTATGATCTTCCGAAAAGAAAGCACCCCATATCATGATGGTTCCATCTCCACTGTGCCATGCGGAAAACATCTCAGGAGGGATCCATAAATGTTTTGTTTGTTCGTTTATTTCAAGCCACAGAACAAAGCATAATGAAAATACACACAAAGACAAAAAGCAATTTGAGTTAGAGAAAGACATTTTATTTACACCCACCCCCTATTCGCAACACTAACTCCAGTTATATTAACACAATATGCAGCAATTCATAAACAATGTACAATATGGATTATTATTAATGCTGTGTAAGTGTTCAATATTTACCATCATTATATATCAACATATTAATCAGGTATTATAGCTTATTCTTGGATTTCCTGTACAATATACTGTATGTATATGATTTTTATGCATACATGAGAAATTGGATTAATAGGTAATGGTTATTAGTGTTGATGGAAATAATGATTATAGCACATGTTCTGCATTAAGAGAGACCAAGAGATTTGTAAACCTGTTGCCAGAGAGGGGCTGCGCTCTAGCAACACCAAAGCTTTACATTACATTTTTTTCTTGTGAGACAAAACATTCCTTCCGCCTTTCAATGTCCCACGTTTCGTGCTCTCGTGCAAATTCCAAACAGGCATTTTTGTGGCATCCAAAGAGACTAGGCCTTTGAAGTCGTTTTATGTTCTTAAAACCCTTCGCTCACAGATGGTGATGGTTATCGGACCGCAATCTGCACCAGTAACAACCTTTATTTCGCCAGGGACATTGTTTACCTAATTTTTTCATTCAAAAGGCTTAAGGATATTTTTAAAAGTCTTATTGTGTCCAACTTTAGCAGCAATGGCGTACTGTTCAAAGAGAACGCTTTTTGGCTTTTGCCGTCAAGGGATTTTGACAGTGTGAATGCTTGACGGAAAATTACATTGAATCCACTTTTCTAGCTGTGGTCTCAAACATCTGATCAGCTGATCAGCAGCCTATTTTACTTTCATGCTTGCTTGCAATTGCATTCATTGTCTGTCACTCACCGCTGTAATGTAATGAGCCGTCCTCAGTATTAAGTTATCTGGCACAGGTCTCCCACATCATGAAGAATCCATGCATATTTTATTCATACGTGAACGTTTTTATCATCTTTAAAATGCTAAACTATTCATTTTGCCAGACATGTATTGTTGTTCAAAAGTTGTCACTTTTGTCTTGGACTGTGTTCACCGTCAGACAGAATATGGAGTGGAAATGTTTGACTTTATTATTTTCTTCAGCTTGGCTGGTGCCCGGAGATAAAATTGTCGAGGAGCTTTCACAGTTCCTGTCTCAGAGGCGTAGGCGGTTAGTGGGGATATGGAGATGGGGAAGGTCTGCTGTTGTGTATTGGGTTTTATGCTGCCAGAGACACACCACTACAAAATTGCAACACTAACCATTATAATGGAGACACAGGGGTTTTGGTTTTTCTGTATGCTGATTCATGGAGACATTTTCAGGTTTTTAAAATCTGGATGTTGCAATAGTGCGGAAGGGGCGGGGGGGGACATCTTTTCTATAGTGTATAAACTGAGGACTGCTTCTTGATGTCTTTTGACATGGCGCAAATGGATAGTACTGTTTGACAGAGGGATTGTATTGTGCTAACTGAGTCTTGCTTTATCAGTCATACTAGACACCGCATCAATAGCGGCAAGCAAGGTTTCTGATGTTAGGTTAGGTGAAACATTTACAACACTGGTACAATAACCAATAAAATATTCCTTTTTTAATTTATTTGATTTAGATTGAACTGAGGCCTCATGCAGGCCTAGTGTTTGGTCATCTGTGTGTGGAGTTTGCATGCACGGGTACTCGGGTTTCACTGGTTAGTTTCACTGGCGACATTTAATTGTCCATAGGTTCAATGGTCGTTCTTCTATATGCGCCCTGTGATTGACTGGCGACTAGTTCTGGGTGTACCCCACCTCTAGCCTGAAAAGCTTTGGCGTGGCGGATGTGGCCCGTGGGGGCCGGCTATCGAGGGCATTATGTTTCACTCGATCTATACATGTCTAAATAAATACATACGTCCATGGTCCTGAATGATCTACTGTGAAATAAACCCGTATCCCGGGATGACAGCCTGAGCTACTTTAAACAGCTGTAGAATTATAATTAATGGTTAAATGTGTTGCAAAAAAAACAACAACCCAGTCACAAAAAGCTCGCCTTTGCACTGTTTCATGTCACCGCATACACGAGTTGGAGTAATTAAATCCTGCTGTCACGACTGGACTGTCAAACTGTGAGTTTGACTAATGCAACTTTAACAAAGCACTCATTACAAAAGCTGTGTAATTGGCACCCTTGGGGAAGTGGTCCACTTCAAGGCAACTGCCTGGGGTCACAGACACAGCCCAACATGGCTGACAGATCCAGAACACAGCAGCAGCAGCGATGCAAATTTACCTCCTGGGTCTACAGTAGTCAATAGTGGAAGATTCTGCCGTGAAAGTTAAACAGTTTGGTTGACAGTTATGTTCTTTGATCTAGAAAACTATCAATGATTAATATGTGGCTTCTTTGGTGATATTTGGTAATGGTCTGTCAACACTAACTGCCTTGGTGGTTATTGAGAGGTCACATTTTTACAGGAAGAACTCCATAAGTTCAACGTGTCTGTTTTTCTGCTTTTTCCCCTACAGCATTTGTTTTGACCCCATTTCCTGGCTACTGCCCATCAGTTGAAAGAGGATGGCTTCAAGGTATGTACTAAAAGTTTTATGTTCACTCGTCTCGATCAAATTTCCTGAGCTCTCTTTTTAGTATAATATAATAATAGCAGTGCACTGTGACTAACCAGATGAATAACTGTTATTAGTAGATTTTTATTGCTACATGGCAAACAAGTTACCAGTCGGTGCAGTAGATTCTCAGAACACAAACAAGAGCCAGCATTCATGATATGCACGCTCTTAAGGCTGGGCAGTTGGGCAGTTAATTGAAAAGGGTGTGTTCAAAAAATAGCAGTGTGGGATTCAATCAGTGATCAATTTTGTGAAAAAACAGGTGTGAATCAGGTGACCCCTATTCAAGGATGGAACCAGCACTTGTTTGAACATCATTTCTCTTTGAAAGCCTGAGGAAAATGGGTCGTTCAAGACATTGTTCGGAAAAACAATGTACTTTGATTAAACAGTTGTTTGGAGAGAGGTAAACCCGTGAAGAGGTGCAAATTTTATTTTGGGCTGTTCAGCTAATATGATCTCCAATGCCTTAAAATGGAGAGCAAAACTAGAGACACGTGGCAGAAAATGGCTCATCAAAAGGGATGGAATGATAACCAGAATGGAAAAGGTTCAGCCAAGGATCAGCTCCAGGATGATCAAAGACAGTCTGGAGTTACCTCAAAGTACTGCGACAGTTAGAAGACGTCAGTGTGAAGCTAATCTATTTGCAAGAATCCCCTGCAATGTCCCTCTGCTGAAAAAAAGGCAAAATCATATGTTATGGAGTGGCCAGCCCAATCCCCAGATCTTAATCCACATGACAATTCTGGCAATTCTGGTAGGTCTACTTGACCCCCGCCTTCTGGCACCGACATTATAATTTTTACAGTTGCACTTGCACTGAAAGGAAACAATGTAAACTGTGATGAAAAAGCTGGAGAATAAGTTTATGACCTGATGATTATTGATGAGGGGTACGCCATGGTCAACAGCCATCCTGTGAATGAGGAAGTGGAATGTACTGTTGGTGGTCAAGTTCACTACCAGGTCAATGTGACCCTCACTGATCAAAGTACAAAAACAAAACAAAAGTCTCAGCGATTAGAAAATCATGTTGTTAATTTGCATACAGTCCAACCTCCAAATTCAGCATCTAAAGTCACACAAAACATCAAAACGCAAGTCAGCAGAGACCGCAGGTCAGCAGGCACCAAATCATTATTTCTGTGTACTTTGGAATTTTGGACCAAAGGAGCTGGATAATCAGAATCAGAAACAGAAAAACTTTATTGCCATTGTGAGGGAACAATTCACAAACTAGGAACTTTCTTTGGCAACTCAGTGCAACGTAGAATTCTAAGTAAACATAGAGCATTAAATAAACATAGAACTAACTAAACATAGAACCCTGAGTAAAAAGGTGAAATCACTGATAAGTAAAGGCATGAGGGTGTTTTTAGTGCAGGTAGTATAAGGTGCCAAAAATACTGGTTATAAAGTGAGCATAGTGCAAATGTTATAAAGTGTTCATGAGTTCAACAGCAGCAGGAAAGAAACTGTTCTTGTGGCGAGAGGTTCTGGTCCGAATGGACCGTAACCTTCTGCCAGAGGGGAGTGGCTCAAATAGTCCATGTCCAGGGTGGGAAGGGTCGGCAAGTATCCGGCCTGCTCGCCCCCGAGTTCTGGAGACGTACAGGTCCTGGAGAGATGGAAGGCTGCAGCCGATCACTTTCTCGGCGGAGCGCACGATGCGCTGCAGTCTGTGTTTGTCCCTGGCAGTGGCCCCAGCGAACCACACTGTGATGGAGGAGGTGAGGATGGACTCAATAATGGCCGTGTAGAATTGCACCATCGTCTGGACAGGCAGCTTGGCTTTCCTCAGCTGCCTCAGGAAGTACATCCTCTGCTGAGCCTTCTTGATGATGGAGCTGATGGTCTGCTCCCACTTGAGGTCGTGGGTGATGTTAGTGCCCAGGAAGCGGAAGGAGTCCACAGTTGTGATGGGAGAGTCTGTCAAGACGAGGGGGGGTAGGGGGGCTTTGACTTTCCTGAAGTCCACGATCATCTCCACTGTCTTCTGAGCATTGAGCTCCAGGTTGTTGCAGCTGCACCACGACACCAGCCGGTCCACCTCCTTCCTGTAAGCAGACTCATCACCGTCTGAGATGAGCCCGATGAGGGTGGTGTCATCCGCAAACTTAATCAGTTTCACCGAGTCGTGGCCGGAGGTGCAGCTGTTGGTGTACAGGGAGAAGAGCAGGGGGGAAAGTACACAGCCCTGTGGGGATCCCGTGCTGATAGTCCGAGTGTCCGAGACATTCTTCCCCAGCCGCACGCGCTGCTTCCGGTCCGTCAGGAAGTCAGTGATCCACCTGCAGGTGGAGTCAGGCACGTTGAGCTGGGCGAGCTTGTCCTGGAGCAGAGCTGGGAGGATGGTGTTGAATGCAGAGCTGAAGTCCACAAACAGGATCCTGGCGTAGGTTCCTGGGGAGTCCAGATGCTGCAGGATGTAGTGGAGGGCCAGGTTGATGGCGTCATCTACAGACCGGTTGGCTCTGTAGGTGAACTGCAGAGGGTCCAGGAGCGGGGAGGTAAAGGACTTGAGATGAGGCAGAACCAGGCGCTCAAATGACTTCATGACCACAGATGTCCGTGCCACAGGTCTGTAGTCGTTGAGTCCAGTGATCCTGGGCTTCTTGGGGACGGGAACAATGGTGGACAGCTTGAAGCAGACTGGGACATGGATTGACTCCAAAGAGATGTTGAAGATGTCCATGAAGACAGGCGCCAGTTCTACCGCACAGTGTCTCAGGGTGGAAGGAGAGACACCATCCGGACCTGGAGCTTTCCGAGGGTTCTGCTTTTTAAATGTCTTGGCCACATTCTGCTCCGAGAGTGTGAGGGCAGTGGGGGAGAGGGGGGGCTCCAGGGCTGATATGCCTGCAATGTCCATTGTAGTCAGTGGGGTGGGGGAGGGGTGTGAATCTTCGAACCTGGAGTAGTGAGTGTTCAGTCTTTCTGCTAGGTGACAGTTTTCAACAGCGGGGGGGGGGCTTTGGGTCTAAGGATGCCCCTCACAACTTTGTGCATGCATTAGCAGGTAAGACCTTGTTTGGAAGTTTGCTCTGGTTGATGTTTAGTGTGTGTGCTCGTTTAACAAAATAAAAATAGCGTTCACATTGCTTCTGGCACAGTACAGGAAAAAAAGACAATTAACAGCTCATTTTCTACACAGGTGTTTGCAGCATCAGTTATTTTCATGATGCTACGTTACATTTCACATAGATGCATAAAAAGCAGCCAATATGACGACATTAGCTGCTGTTTATTAGGAAATCGACATCTCGTGTCACATACACAACACCTTGTTTTTAATCCATTAAATGGGTGCCTTTAAGGAAAGTCCAATGTGCCTTACAAATCTACACTTTTGAGTTGTTCTTTAGAAGTACAATACCTGCTACAGCTACTTGGCAGTATTTTTTTTCTCTTGAAGTATTATTTTTATTCCACTACTTTGACATTTTCATGCAGAGGTGTTTGACGGAGTGTCAAGTTAGGACTAGGACCAGGACTTGGAAAAGAACATCTGAAGGACAGATGACAGCGACAACACGGATCACGGCCCTCTCTTAAGTATCGGCCTCCGTGCCACCTCCCGCATTTGTGTGTGCGTGTGTTAGTGCGGGTGTGTGTGTGTCGATGTGGCGTTTCCTAATCCCTGCACGAGCTCATTTCCAAACAGATGGTCGCACTGTAGCATAGCCATAACATCTTTGTGGAGGTATTACCCTAAAAGTAAAGTAACCTTCAGGGTACATCAATATTTCTACACCAACTATTCAAAACTTCCTTTAGCTTTATTGACAACTGAGTCAACACAGTGAAGTGATGCATCAAGTACACTTTGCCTTTGGTTTTTTACTTACAATTCAAATATTGTAATATTCAAGTCTAAACATTAAAGTATTTTTAATTGAAAATGTAAATATAGGAAAATTACCAGTCCAGGGTGTACCCTGCCTCTCACCCAAAATAATCTGGGATAGGCTCCAGCATACCCCCAAGATTGTAATGAGGATAAACGGCATAAAAAATGGATTGATGGATGAATTTAATATCAACATACAGTGGCGTGAATAACTATTTGCCCCCTTCCTGACTTTTTACTCTTTTGCATGTTTGTCACACTTAAATGTTTCTTCTCATAAAAAATAGTTAACTATTAGTCAAAGATGACATAACTGAACACAAAATGCAGTTTTTAAATTAAGGTTTATGTTATTAAGGGGGGGGAAAAACTCCAAATCTACACGGCACTGTGTGAAAAAGTGATTGCCCCCCTTGTTAAAAAATAACTTAACTGTGGTTTATCACACCTGAGTTCAATTTCTGTAGCCCCCCCAGGCCTGATTACCAAAGTGAGAGCCATTACCCACAAATGGCAAAAACATGGAACAGCGGTGAACCTTCCCAGGAGTGGCCGGCCGCCCAAAATTACCCCAAGAGTGCAGAGACAACTCATTCGAGAGGTCACAAAAGATCCTAGGGCAACATCTAAAGAACCGCAGGCCTCACTTACCTCAATTAAGGTCAGTGTTCACGACTCCACCATAAGAAAGAGACTGGGCAAAAACGGGCTGCATGGCAGAGTTCCAAGACGCAAACCAGTATTAAGCAAAATGAACATTAAGGCTCGTCTTAATTTTGCTTAAAAACATCTCGATGACAAGCCAAGACTTTTGGGAACATATCTTGTGGACTGACAAGACAAAAGTTGAACTTTTTGGAAGGTGCGTGTCCCGTTACATCTGGCGTAAAAGTAACACAGCATTTCATAGCAACAGTAAAATATGGTGGCTAGTCAAAGTCCTGACCTGAATCCCATGGAGATGCTGTGGCATGACCTTAAGAAGGCGCTTCATGCTAGAAAAGCCTCAAATAAAGCTGAATGACAACAATTGTGCAAAGATGAGGGGGCCAAAATTCCTCCAGAGCGTGTAAAAGACTTGTTGCAAGTTATGGCAAACGTTTGATTGCAGTTATTGCTGCTAAGGCGGACCAACCCGTTATTAGGTGCAGGGGCAATGACTTTTTCACACAGGGCTATGTGGGTTTGGATTTTTTTCTCCCTAAATAATAAAAACATTCATTTAAAAACTGCATTTTGTGTTTACTTGTGTTATCTTTGACTAATATTAAAATGTGTTTGATTATCAGAAACATTCTGTGTGACAAACATGCAAAAGAATAAAAAGTCAGGAAGGGAGCAAATAGTTTTTCACACCACTGTAACTCTAGGCATCCCTTTGGTTTCCCTCCTAGACAATCATTATAAATAAAAAATTTAATTGTAATACATTTTAATGAAAATTAAGTTAATAAAATATTATTTGATAATTTAATACAGTATTTAATATATTAATAACTAATAATTAAACAATATAGTTGAAATTATTATTTAATATTAAAGTTATTCTAGTCTAGGCAACATTTTGGTGTTTGTATTATTTATTTATTTTTATTACTATTTAATTATAACTCTATCTTGGCAATTTTTAAATTCTAATTAAATAAATTAAAATATGTATATATAATACAGTTCCATCCATCCATTTTCTATACCGCTTATCCTCATTAGGGTCACGGGTACCATATAGTTAAAATAACTATTTATTATTATTATTCTTTTCCTTTGGGCTTATCCCTTCAGGGGTCGCCACAGCGAATCAATTGCCTCCATCTAACTCTGTCTTCTGTATCCTCTTCTCTTGCGCCAACTACCTTCATGTCCTCTTTCACTACATCCATAAACCACCTCTTTGCTCTTCCTCTAGGCCTCCTGCCTGGCAGTTCAAAACTCAGCATCCTCGTCACACTCAAAGAGAACCTCAGCATCTTCATCTCTGCCACCTCCAGCTCTGCCTCCTCTCTTTTCCTCAGTGGCACTGTCTCTAGACCAGGGGTGGGCAAATATTTTGACTCGCGGGCCGCATTGACTTAACCAAATTGGCTGGGGGGCCAGACTCTATATTTTAAACACGCACACAATTTATTCTTTTTTTTTTTTTTGCTGGACCTGACCCTAAAAGGGATGGGTGGCGAGTGGGGTGGGGGGGATATAAGAAAGGGTGCAGAACAACCTCACAGACATATTTTAACCATGTTATAAACAACCATGATAATCACAATTTCAGCAACAACCATACAAAAAGAAAAACAGAACCTCTTCAACAATAACCATCCAGATGACACGTGCAACAAATCTACATTAAATATACATTACTCTGCAGTGACAGGTAACTACATCAGCATGAAACAGAATGAGGAGATGTTTGTGGTGAACACCGCCATGCATCCCAAACCACACTCCTTCCAAAAGCGAGGGTCCGACTAGGAAGACGCCGGAGCCCGGCCCCCTAGCGGCTGCCCACAGAGGGGACGGCCCGACCCCGTCCCCCCAAGAGGTAACCACGAGTCCACTCCGAAGAGGTGCAAGAGAGACCCAGCCGGACGCCACTCGACAGCCGAGCAAGCGCCTTAGGGGCGCACAGACGCCAACCGCCGGAACACCTGCCGGGGGCCGGCCAGCTACGGGCAAGCAGGGCATCCGCCCCCGAGCTCCTGGGCCCAGAAGCCACCCACCCCCCAAACCAGGGGCCACATTGAACACACCGTGCCCCCACCCACCCCACCAACAACCGGTCGCCTCGGCACCAGACCTACTTCAGCCTCAATAGAGATAAACACCGGTCCCCCTTAGAGCAGCACAGCCTAGTCCCCCTCCCCAAGGGCCCCCCAGCGATCCGTATTCCCCTGGCACCTCTGCCAGCCGCTCAACTCTCACCGGGGACCAGAGTGAATGAGATTGGTCCAATTGATCGTTTAAAGAGCTAGACATTGTCTCACAAGAGATATGATCTCAGCACCTCCAAATCCGAGGCCATGGTTTGCAGTCGGAAACGGGTGGACTGTACCCTCCGGGTTGGGAGTGAGGTCTTGCCTCAGGTGGAGGAGTTCAAGTATCTCAGGTTCTTGTTCACGAGTGAGGGAAGGTTGCAGCGTGAGATCGACAGACGGATCGGTGCAACATCTGCAGTAATGCGGTCACTGTACCGGACCGTCGTGGTGAAGAGATAGCTGAGCCGGAAGGCAAAGCTCTCTGTTTACCAATCGATCTACGTTCCCACCCTCACCTATGGACATG
>QODF01000120.1:47827-204231 GCA_024372805.1 Oostethus manadensis
GACCTGGAAAAGGCATTCGACCGTGTCCCTCGTGGTGTCCTGTGGGGGGTGCTCCGGGAGTACGGGATTGATGGTCCGCTTCTACGTGCCATTCGGTCCTTGTACAATCGAAGCAGGAGCCTGGTTCGCATTGCCAGCAGTAAGTCGAGCTTGTTTCCGGTGAACGTTGGCCTCCGCCAAGGCTGCCCTTTGTCACCGATTCTGTTCATAATCTTCATGGACAGAATTTCTAGGCGCAGTCAAGGTGTTGAGGGAGTCCAGCTTGGTGACCTTAGGATCTCGTCTCTGCTATTTGCAGACGATGTGGTCCTTATGGCCTCATCAGGCTGTGACCTTCAGCGTTTACTGGAGCGGTTTGCAGCTGAGTGTGAAGCTTCTGGGATGAGACTCAGCACCTCCAAATCCGAGGCCATGGTTCTCAGTCGGAAACGGGTGGACTGTACCCTCCGGGTTGGGAGTGAGGTCTTGCCTCAGGTGGAGGAGTTCAAGTATCTCGGGTTCTTGTTCACGAGTGAGGGAAGGTTGGAGCGTGAGATCGACAGACGGATCGGTGCAGCATCTGCAGTAATGCGGTCGCTGTACCGGACCGTCGTGGTGAAGAGAGAGCTGAGCCGGAAGGCAAAGCTCTCTGTTTACCGATCGATCTACGTTCCCACCCTCACCTATGGTCATGAGTTATGGGTCATGACCGAAAGAACGAGATCGCGGATACAAGCGGCGGAAATGAGTTTCCTTCGTAGGGTGGCTGGACTCACCCTAAGAGATAGGGTGAGGAGCTCGGCCATCCGGGAGGAGCTCAGAGTAGAGCCGCTGCTCCTTCACATCGAGAGGAGCCAGTTGAGGTGGCTCGGGCATCTAGTCCGGATGCCTCCCGGGCGCCTCCCTGGTGAGGTGTTTCGGGCATGCCCAGTCGGGAGAAGGCCCCCGGGAAGACCTAGGACACGCTGGAGGGACTATGTCTCACAGCTGGCCTGGGAACGCCTTGGTGTCCTCCCGATGGAGCTGGAAGAGGTCGCTGGGGACCGGGAAGTCTGGACTTCCCTACTGAAGCTGCTGCCCCCGCGACCCGGACCCAGATAAGCGGAGGAAAATGGATGGATGGATGGAGATATGATCTAATAAAAGGTTCCTAAACTGGTTCATACTTAGAGTGGGTTTTCTTTTCCAATTCATGAGAAAAGTTTTCTTTGCGATGCATAACGCACTAAGAACCATACGTGAGGTGTTATTATCGATATTGATGCCACCCAAATGGCCAAGTAAACACAATGTGGGGTGTGCTGGAATATTCCATCTGGACCAAGTGGACAGCTCCTCACACACCTGAAGCCAAAACCTTTGGACAGGTGCACAATACCACACAGCATGTATATAGTTATCAACAGAGTTATTTGTGCACTGTGAGCAAATATTTAACTTTGTGAGACCCATCTTGAACATCCTTTGTCCTGTACGATGAGTCCTATGAAGAATTTTGAACTGAATCAGCTGTAGATTTAGGTTTTTCATCATTTTAAATGTATTTGAACATATTTGTATCCATCTGTTTTAATCCAAATTACTGAGTAGGTCTGTTTCCCATTTTGCAGTCGGTAGGTGTATTAAATCTTCTGTTTTAGTTTTAAGCCTATATATTTTTGATAACTTTAGGGTGCAGAGTTGGAGGTTGGTTTCGTGGGTATCATTGAAAACAAATAATTCATTTTCGGTTAACCGTCATTTTGACGGCAGCCACTCTCCCCATGAGTGATATGGGTAGACATCTCCACCACAAAAGATCACCCTCAATTGTTTTCAAAAGCTGAACGTAAGTCAACTGTCAGCTCTGACAACTTGGGTGAAATATTTATACCCAAATACCGGATATTCCCTGTCCGTATTATGGCATCAAGTATACCCTGAAAGTGACGAGGGTGGTAGAGTAGAAAGTAATACATCATCAGCGTAGAGACTTATTTTGTGATCCATTTCTCTGGTGCGGATCCCTTTTGATTTCTTCATGTGGTCTGATGGCCGCTGCTAAGGGTTGGATAAATATGGAAAACAGTGAAGGGGACAGCGGACAGCCCTGCCTTGTGCCTCTGTGAAGGCTAAAGCTTGAAGAAGTTTGATCATTGGTCCTCACACATGCATGTGGGTTGCTATAAAATATTCTGATCCAATCAATAAAACCCGGTCCAAAACCAAATTTATTTAATGTCCTGAATAGGAATTTCCAGTTTACCCTGTCAAATGCTTTTTCTGCATCTAGAGAAAGGATAATAGTTTCCAAATTCTGTATGTTAGAATAATCTATGAGGTTAATTAATCTACGTGTGTTAGTTGAGGAGTGTCTACCTTTAATAAAACATGTTTGGTCTGGATGGATTATGAAAGGAGTTATTTTCTCTAACCTTCTAGCCAAAGCTTTACTGATTATTTTAAAATCTACATTAATTAAGGAAATTGGGCGGTAGCTAGATGGGCGTGTGGGGTCTTCGCCTGGTTTTAATAAGAGAGTAATATTAGCTAAGTTCATAGTTGGAGGCATTTTATTTTTTTCCTTTATTTCTAATAACATTTTGTAAAAAGTTGGCTCCAGTGTAGTCCACAATTCTTTGTAGAATTCAGTAGGAAAACCATCTGGGCCTGGGGCATTACTATTATTAGGCATGTGCTGGAGAGCTTCCTGGAGTTCGCCAACAGATAGAGGTGAGTCCAGAGATGATTTCTGATGATTCCAGTGTAAGTGACACTGGTGCATGGTCGCTGATGATGATGGGATACATTTTGGTTTCAGATATATCACTCATCAGTCTGCTGCTGGTTAGAAAATAATCTAATCTAGAGTATGAGTGGTGGACTGATGAGAAGAAGGTGTACTCCTCAACAGTGGGATGGTGAGAGCGCCAAGCATCGCAAAGTCCAAAATCCTTCATGTATTGTTTAACAACCTCTGAGGATTAGTCCTGTCTATTATTTCCAATGCGACTCAGCCTGTCAACTTTTGGATCAAGAATCACGTTGAAGTCCCCTCCAATAATAAGTGTGCAGTCTGAGTGATCATAGACTGATTTGAAAAAGGAGTAAAAAAAAGAGGGGTCGTCAACATTTGGTCCATATACGTTGCAATGCATAACTTCAAAAGGAGATAGAAAACAGTAAAAAGACAGAAACATATAACATCATTTAGGAAGTGTGCCGTAGCGACAGACAGTGAACTAATAACATGTCAGTTTACAGTTGGTGGTATTCTTAGTTCAGTACCTTAGCGTGTCCTTAACATGCTTGCATGTGCAAGTTTACATCACCTGGTGCAGGAATTAATAGAGCCACGGCGTGATGTTGGGATCCCGCTACAGTTGGCCGTTGACAAAAAGTTTATCCACCGCGACCACAGCTCGGCATCCATCGTGGATGAACTTGCGGCGGATGGAGAAGAGAGCACGACGTCGATCCAACTTTGGTGAAGCTTTTCACCGTTTCTTCTAAGTCTTCCTTGTCCTCTTCCGGTATTCCTGCGAACACCAGGTTGTCCCTCATGCTGCGTGCCTGGAGATCCAAAACAGTCTCCTTGATTTTCTTATTCTCCTCGGAGAACCGACTCATTCCCTCCATTAGAGATTTCACCGACTCCCTGAGCGAGGCGTTCTCCACCGAGTCCTGCAGTGCTTGGAACTCCTTGTGCATGATCTCCAGCAAGTTCAAACGGGTGTCAGGACTGGACAGTTTGTTATCGATGGACATCAGTATGTCCGCCGAGTCTTTCCCGGGTGGAGAAGCCGTCCCAGGTGAGTCGTCGTTCCTGGATCTCTTTGCCGCCGCTTTGGGAATGCCTGCCTTGGGTTTCCCCAAGACGACTTCTAGGTAGCAAGAGTCGATATACTCCGCAAGGCTGGCGAAGTCTTCTTCGCTGCTCTCCAGAGTGAGTAATTAGGACACTCTACCTCCGTGTTTATTCTATTAATGTTGCATTTGGCCAAACAAAGCAGTAAAATGGTTCAACGCATGAGACTCTTGAAAAGCGCGGCAAATTCTGCCGTTTCACAGGAACTACGTCATTACTGTGCGCCCACAATTATTCTTATAATTCTAACAGTCCACCTGGAATTATTTGTCTTATTTTATTTAAAGTAAGTATGAAACTTATCTTACAATCTGCTAGATGTTATTGTGCACCTTTTTTCAGGAGCACTTTAAACGTTAGACCACATTGAATAATTATTTTAGTTAGTTTTTTTTTTTTACTGACTTTAAGACACCTGGGATATGCATGAATAAGAATGTGTGATTATACTATATGAATTATCAATGATAAAACATTTACTCTTTAGTATGTTGAGGTGCCTCCTTTTGTAGACGGTGGATTGGTAGGTTTGTTTTTGTTATGGTTCTGTAATAATGTGTCACATATGGGTTGACTTGTGTTTTTCTGCCGCCGTGGGTAGAAGTAGTTGTCTGGGTTGCTGCATGTGAAAGGCAACTTAAACCATCAAAAGGTTATCTCTGACTGACTTTTGACTACGTGCAAGTCATCTTGCCAGCTTGTATGTTATAAGTTTATATTAAACACTTTCACATTCGGACGGGCGGGCGTAATGTGGCCCCTGGGCCCCAGTTTGCCCACCCCTACTCTAGCCCAAACAACATGGCTGGTCTCACCACAGTTTTGTACACCTTTCCTTTCATTTTAGCTGAAACTCTTCTATCACACCCGACACTTTTCTCCACCCATTCCAGCCTGCCTGCACACGCTTCTTCACCTCTTTTCCACACTCTCCATTGCTCTGGACTGTTGACCCTAAGTACTTAAAATCCTCCACCTTCTTTATCTCTTCTCCCTGTAACCTCACTCTTCCACTTGGGTCCCTCTCATTTACACACATGTACTCCGTCTTGCTGCGGCTGACCTTCATTCCTCTCCTTTCCAGGGCAAACCTCCACCCCTCAAGCTTCTCCTCCACCTGTTCCCTGCTCTCACTACATATCACAATGTCATCTGCAAACATCATAGTCCATGGAGATTCCTGTCTAACCTCGTCCGTCAGCCTGTCCATCACCATAGCAAACAAGAAGGGGCTCAGAGCTGATCCCTGATGTAGTCCTACCTTCACTCGGAACTCCTCTGTCACACCTGCAGCACACCTCACTACTGTCTTACAGTCCTCGTACATGTCCTGCACCGCTCTAACATACTTCTCTGCCACTCCAGACTTCCTCATACAATACCACAGTTCCTCTCTGGGCACCCTGTCATAAGCTTTCTCCAGATCTACAAAAACACAATGCAGCTCCCTCTGACCTTCCCTGTACTTCTCAATCAACATCCTCAAAGCAAATACTGCATCTGTTGTACTCTTTTTTGGCATAAAACCGTACTGCTGCTCACAAATGCTCACGTTTGCCCTTAGTCTAGCTTCAACTACTCTTTCCCATAACTTCATTGTATGGCTCATCAGCTTTATTCCTCTGTAGTTGCCACAACTCTGCACATCTCCCTTGTTCTTAAAAATGGGCACCAGCACACTTCTCCTCCATTCCTCAGGCATCTTCTCATTATCTAAGATCTTGTTAAACAACCCGGTCAGGAACTCTACTGCCACCTCTCCTAGACACTTCCATACCTCCACAGGTATATCATCAGGACCGAGTGCCTTTCCATTCTTCATCCTCTTCAATGCCCTCCTCACTTCTTCCTTACTAATCTTTGCTACTTCCTGGTCCACAACAGTCACCTCTTCTACTCTTTGTTCTCTTTCATTTTCCTCATTCATCAACTCTTCAAAGTACTCTTTCCATCTTCCCATGACACTACTGGCACCTGTCAATACCCTTCCATCCCTATCCTTCATCACCCTAACCTGCTGCACGTCCTTCCCATCTCTGTCCCTCTGCCTTGCCAACCTGTATAGATCTTTCTCTCCCTCCTTGCTGTCCAACCTAGCATACAAGTCATCATAAGCCCCTTGTTTGGCCTTTGCCACCTTTACTTTCACCTTACGCTGCATCTCTCTGTACTCCTGTCTACTCTCTTCAGTCCTCTCAGTGTCCCACTTCTTCTTAGCTAACCTCTTACTCTGTATACACTCCTGCACCTCCTCATTCCACCACCAAGTCTCCTTATCTACTTTCCTTCCAGATGACACACCAAGTACTCTCCTACCTGTCTCCCTGATCACAGTAGCTGTAGTTGTCCAGTCATCTGGAAGGACTTCCTTTTTTTCATTAAAAGAAAATTTTGGCACTTTTTACATTTTAATTAAAAGTGATTTAAAGAATATACAGAAAATATTAGACAATATTTTTTAAATGAAAGCTCCATTGTGGCACTTTTTGAAATAAAAATATATAATTAAACTATAATTTATATACTGTATATATACATACAGTATACTGTATGTCTAGACACCTTTTTGGTTTGAAATATGTATATATAATATATAAATACTTGCACATATATACTGTATATACACAGTATATAGCGCTAGTCTAGGCACCTTTCTGGTTTCCCTGCTAGACAGTTTGACATTGCTGTGATGTTGCTGTGGTAAAGGACTTTACATATTTATCCCCAAATGCAATGAAGTGGACTTCTGAGTCTTCATCATCTTCTTTGATCATGGAAGCATATAACAGAGATAATGAAGGAGGTTTGCCCTCAGATCTCAGCATCGTATGCTGATCAGATATCCTAATTTGGAATTTAAAGAAGGTTTACTTATAACTTTAGCACCCCTTTGTGGATGTTTGGCTCCACTTTTTTTACAGACAGATTTTGTTTTTCATATTGCTAGTGTTATATAGTATGTGATTTCAGTATATAAGAAAAGTATGTTTCCCAATTGTTTGTTACTGGGAAAAATGTTTTTTCTTCAGTTCTCAGTGGGCCAAGCTACTGGAGTGGCCGGTACTTCATTTGCACATAGACAAGCTGAAGTGGCTTTGGTAGGATTGAGCTGCAAACGCCAAGATTTGCAAGACATTAGCAAAGTCATGCAGATGTCTTTTAAAGTGGTTATGTCGCGCCCTCAGCTCCACAGAGTAAGAGAGGTGCGAGAGTGAAAATAAAGGAGAGAGTCGCGGCCTCGTCTTCACTTCACCTCACTTTATTCAAAAGAACACCGATAACCTTCTGCACAAGCGCACAAAACAGCTCTCACAGGGAAAAGCAATCGACCCGTGAATGATCGAACTTTTTTATAAAACTGTAAATTCTGTACGTTGTATTTATATTTTTCTTAGTACTTCAATCATGTTATTATATGCAACAATCATTTATCAAAAGAATAAAATATTAATCTTTTTACTCTTTTAAAAAAAACTGTATATATTTTCTTTAATCGGCTATTAACCCTTTTTACCCTGTGTAATCTGCTTTTCCAATCTTGTGTACCAAATACTTTTAATATAATAATAATTTTAACCTGCCACAGTTAAAGCACAGGTGTCCAAACTTTTCTCGGCAAGGATCCTGAAAAATAAAAGAATGCACAAGCCACTTTGATATTTTGTAAGATAATGTAAGAAGTTTTAAATACAGTAAGCAGTGCAATGTGACTGACCAGATGAAGTACTGTCATTAGTATATTTTTATTTGCTACATGGCAAACAAGTTAGGTCCAGTAGATTCTCAGAAAACAAACCAGACCCAGCATTCATGACATGCACGCTCTTAAGGGTGTGCAATTATAGCACAATAGCAGCGTCTGCCATCGACTTTACAAACACAAAAACTATTGTGTACTAACTTTTTTCTTTCTAGGATTTGGCAATCCTGTGAATCACTAAATTAATATTTAGCTGTATAACCACAGTTTTTCTATAACTGCTTCACATCTGTTTGGCATAAGTCAAACAACTTGTGGCACTTATCCATCCATACATTTTCTATGCTGCTTATCGTCATTAGGGTCACGGGTATGCTGGAGCCCACCCCAGCTGACTTCGGGTGGGAGCCGGGGTACACCCTGGACTGGTCGCCAGTCAGTCACTGGGCAGACAAACAAACAATCACACTCCCATTCACACTCTAATGGACAATTTAGAGTGGCCAATTAACCTAACATGCATGTTCTTGGAATGTGGAAGGAAACCGGAGTACCCGGAGAAAACCCACACACGCACAGGGAGAAGATGCAAACTCCACACAGAGATGCCCAACGGAGAATCAAACCCTGAACCTACTGACCGTGAGGCCAACATGCTACCCACTCAACCACCGTGCTGGCGCTGTTCATTCCACATTCCAAAATTCATTGACATTTATTGGTTTTGCATCAGAAACAGCATTTTTGACGTCACCCCACTAGTTTTCGATTGGATTAAGGTCGGGGTATTGGGCTGGCCACTCCATAACAACATAACAAGATTTTTTTTGTTTACTAGTGTGTTTGTAGTTTCCTGTGTGTTGAAACACCCAAATTGTAACCTCTTCTGCACATGCCTTTTTTTTTTAACAGAGCGGCTATGCGGGGAATTCTTGTAAATAGATTAGCTTCACACAGACGTCTTCTAACTGTCACAGTACTTTAAGGTAACTCCAGACTGTCTTTTATCGTCCTGGAGCTGATCATTGGCTTAGCCTTTGCCATTCTGGTTATTCTTTGATCCATGTTAATAGTTGTCTTCTGTTTTCTGCCACGTGTCTCTGGTTTTACTCTATATTTCTTTCACAAGTTTTCCCCTCTCCAATCAAAAGTCCTCTAAAAAACGTTGTTTTATTGTTTCATATCCATGTTGTGATCGGGCATTAACAGGTACATTCATAAAAACATGTAATACTTACAGTATTCTGCCTTATTTTGATCCTTTTAAACATTACCGGAACGTCTTTGCCAGGCACATTGATTTCACATAGCAGTGCCTAGAGTTCCTTTTTCCTAACTCAGGAATAAAAAGACAGCACAGCTTAAATATGTAGGCTTGCCTTTTCGATAGCGGTCTGGGATTTAGTGACATCTGATGTGCTGCAGGCGAGTCTGTGGTGAAGTTCGGTGCTAGCCGGCTAGTACCGAGTTCTGCCGTGTCAATGCGTCAGTAACGTCAATCGGCATAGCAATGTTAATAATAACTATAATGATAACAATGTCTTTGTAGCTTGGTGAATATGCACATCACATTATATGTAAACTGTTTTTATCAGAAGGCTTAGAGTAATGAGAGGTCTCGCACAGAAGGTCTCGCACAGAAGGTCTCGCACAGAAGGTCTCGCACAGAATGCACAGAAAAGAGAGACATATGTGTCTCAAATTAGGACTGTGGATGATGGGCCTATTTCCAAAAATGCGTAGTTTTCCTTTAAGCGTTTGGCAGGGGCATGTTTAGTCATTTGTGGGTCATAGGCAAACCCAACCATTGGGGCCGTCCACTTGTACTGCACTGACAAAAGTATTTGTTATTTATTTTGATTTCCTTTTTTTGATTTCCCTGATGGGACTCCATAAGGAATCAGGTCTGAGCCCCTTCTTGTTTGCTATGGTGATGGACAGGCTGAAGAACGAAGTTAGACAGGAATCTCCATGCACTATGATGTTTGCAGATGACATTGTGATATGTAGTGAGAGCAGGGCAGAGATGGAGGAGAAGCTCGAGGGTTGGAGGTTTGCCCTGGAAAGGAGAGGAATGAAGACGGAGTACATGTGTGTAAATGAGAGGGACCCAAGTGGAAGAGTGAGGTTACAGGAGGAAGAGATAAAGAAGGTGGAGGATTTCAAGTACTTGGGGTCAACAGTCCAGCACAATGGAGAGTCTGAAAAAAGGGTGAAGATGAGTATGTAATTTAGGCCACTTTGTTCTATCCACCCAACCATCTTCTACCGCTTATCTGAGATCGTCCCTAAGCAGGAAAGCCCAGATTTCCCACTCCCTGGCCACTCCATCCAGCTCCTCCCGAGGCGTGTCCAGGCCAGCTGAGAAGACATAGTCTCTCCAACGTGTCCTGGGTCTTCCCTAAGCCTCCTGGCGGTCAGATGTGCCCTGAACACCTCCCCGGCGAGGCGTTTGAAAGGCATCCTTACCAGATGCCGATGCCCATCTGGCTCGGGCATCTATTTCCTGAGTTAGATAAACTCCTCACTTTTACTGACAAACTCAACACTTTTAATGTAATTGATACGAACATTAAGCAACATTTAAGCTATAATTTAATACTCACATTTGTGTGATGAAAGGCATCACTCCTCTTCATACCTAAAGCCACGGCATTCTTCTTGGTTTTTCTGAGACGTTTGGGGGGGTCCCAGGCAATCGCCTGTGTTTGCCGAATGGTAAGTCTGCCCTGGTGCTTGGTTTAGGTACAATCTGGTAACTTATACTTACACTAGGTTCTTCAAAGTTTTGATTTCTTAAAATCAGTTTTGTTCGCTGAGATTGTTTTCTCTGTACCGTAGGCGGTGAAACTATTTGCTAAACTCCACGATCTATTCCACTACCGGCAGAGAGAAAGCCATCACAGAGGATCTGGACAGCGGGGCTAGAGGTTCCTTTTCTCTTTAAGTACTGTGCATCTCCTTTGTAAAAAAAATGGGGTTGTGTACCGATCCCTATGTGTCAAGAATACATCTGTCAATGCCCATTCACCAGTGCCTGGGCCCACACCTAAAGCGGGCCTTACATCTCGATCGACCTGCTCCTATGTGATGGCTACTTACAAAAACGCAAGAGACACGCATGTGGTCAGCACAGATTTTCAAACCAGCATACAAGCAAAGCCTGTAGGATGAAAATTGAGATGCAGATTATTTTCTGCGCACATGCAGGGGAGGAATGTGTTACCCTTGTATGTGTTGCAAGTTTCAAAGTACATTGTGGACATTGGCCAGCCACTCTGGTTTTCCCAACCTCTGTGGACTCACGACAATTGCTCACACAGTGTGCCCGACAGTAGGAAAATACAAAAACTGCTGTAATTTTATGAGAATAAAGTCAAGCTATTTAGAAAAAAGACATATTTTAACAAAAAGTCTCCATTTCAAGTATAATGTTACGGATTGGGCAGGTAAGGAACCCAGACGCAGAGTCACGCCACGCAATAGAGCAAAGAGTCTTTTAATTCACACACAAAAGAAGCAGGTAACAGCTCAACTGAGGGAAACGGTGCAAAACAGGATATCAAAAAAAGGAAAAGAAACGAACCCAAAAAGGCACCGTGGAAAAACACCAACTGGCGAACCTAGGATTTGGGTTTGACAAAAACATATAAAAATACGAAAAAAATAACCGGTGCTTGGGAACCAGGACGGTGCCACGAGGCGCTAACGTGTGTCAAACTGTGGCAAGTTTAGGAAAGTTAGCAAAGGAATTTTAGGAAAAAAAAACAAAGCAACAAAACCAGAACCTAACATGGTTCTAACAATGATTTATCTTTAGTAGTCATTTTAGTAGCACAGAAGTGAAATACTCAAGACTTTTTTTTAAAGTCATATCATGAGGAACAATCAAAACTAAATAAGGTTGCATTTTTTTCTGTGAGAAATTATAATGTTATGGGAATAAACCTAAAATGTTATAAGACTGTAAAACAAAAAAGACCTTCACAAAGATTATTTAGGTAGAAAGTTGAAAAAAACAACAGCAGAAACGAGGAAAAAAGGGCAAAGACCAAAGTTCATACTAATAAAACGCTTTTAAAAATTAAAATTCTCACAGGCATTTATCGGCACATGCCGAAAGGCACATTCCTTTCAACAGCGGTCACAAAGGCCAATCACCCGTTGCTGGGCACTATTCCGGCCCGTAGCGACCCTTTTCCTGCACTGTATTGTCTTGCGCTCACTAACCTTGTCGTCCTCCCGCTTTCCTTGAAAACAAAAACAATCATGCTCGCCGTGCGGAACCTAACTGCTAACACATGCCACAAAAACCATCCCGCAGCCGTTGCACGTTAAAAGGCCTCTAACACGCCATTTGAAGAACGCAACACTTGACAGAGTATGGATGAGTAACGTTGTCTAGTAATGTTGTAATTAGTGTTGTCTTCAAAAAGTAAGTAAAATATGGTTTTGTTTAAATTAAGGTGATGTTATGGTTCATTTTTTTCCTATCATACAGTCTGGTCTGTGTCCCAAAAAAAAAATCACGTTGCCCTGCTCCCCTCATTTAATTACTAATTTTATTAGTGATTGCTTTTTTTGACTGACTTTTCCTCTGCATGCGGCAAAAGTGCTCATCGTAAATAAATTGAGTATCGGCCAATTTCAATCCTGGATGATCGGAATCGGCAGCACAAAGCCCTGATCTTTATACAATGTAGTCTGCCAGTTTGATTTTTTAAGACTGATAACATCCTCTTAGAGTACTCTGGTATTGTAGTGGTGCGTGCCACAGGCCTCCAGTTCCCAAGTCCCAATTAGTAGGAGCATTTCCAGATGTTTTCCAGCGCAGCCTTGGAGAAAGTTTGCCCATTTTGCACTTAAAAGTCTTTTAACCGTTGAGATGCCGCTGAAGGACTTTTATGACTTTTGCCAGCTACAGGTAATCCACAAAGGTCAGCGTGGTGAGGTCTGTGATTGACAGATGAAAAAAGCAGTATGGAGTTGGAGTGATTTGACATTAGCCTCTCTTTCGGGTGGGGATGGGTGGGTTGGTGACGACTTAATGTACACAAAAGGCCACTCCAAAATGTGCATGACTGAGGCCTCACTTACAAAAATGTGCTATGTATTCGTGGAGTGGGTGGGGTTAAATTGGAAACAGGTGTTGCTTAGCGAGCGGCCTCAAATTTGAAATTCAGATTGTGTGTGATCTGTGAGACTTTATTACTGAATTATTTTTTTAATGATCTGTGTGAAGTTGGTGATTCATGCGAACATCCAGTGATGGCAAACAGGAAAACAAATCTGTCAGCCTTGTTCGCTGTGTTTTTCCCAAAAGCACCAGGTTCGGTACTACGAGCAAAGTTTTCCTACTGACTTTATAAAAGCCAAATCAGAACCAAGCAGANTGAAAAAAGCAGTATGGAGTTGGAGTGATTTGACATTAGCCTCTCTTTCGGGTGGGGATGGGTGGGTTGGTGACGACTTAATGTACACAAAAGGCCACTCCAAAATGTGCATGACTGAGGCCTCACTTACAAAAATGTGCTATGTATTCGTGGAGTGGATGGGGTTAAATTGGAAACAGGTGTTCCTTAGAGAGCGGCCTCAAATTTGAAATTCAGATTGTGTGTGATCTGTGAGACTTTATTACTGAATTATTTTTATAATGATCTGTGTGAAGTTGGTGATTCATGCGAACATCCAGTGATGGCAAACAGGAAAACAAATCTGTCAGCCTTGTTCGCTGTGTTTTTCCCAAAAGCACCAGGTTCGGTACTACGAGCAAAGTTTTCCTACTGACTTTATAAAAGCCAAATCAGAACCAAGCAGACTTTTAAAAAATTTCACAGGCAGTGACCGAGGCCTGCTACTGGTCGAACGTGGAGGCATCCTAACCAAAGGTGAGGGTAGGAACGTAGATCGAACGTAGAGCTTTGCCTTTCGGCTCAGCTCCCTCTTCACCACAACGGACCGATGCAGAGTCTGCATCAATGCTGACACCGCACCAATCTGCCTGTTATATTATTATGTATTAATATGATTTATTATTATTTTTATATTCTTTTTCTTCCTTTCCTTTCGGCTTATCCCTTCAGGGGTCGCCACAGCAAATCAATTGTCTCCATCTAACTCTGTCTTCTGTATCCTCTTCTCTTGCGCCAACTACCTTCATGTCCTCTTTCACTACATCCATAAACCTCCTCTTTGGTCTTCCTCTAGGCCTGCCTGGCAATTCAAAACTCAGCATCCTTCTACCAATATATTCCCTATCTCTCCTCTGGACATGTCCCAACCATCTCAGTCTGGCCTCTCTGACTTTTATATTATTATTATTATGTTATATTATTGCACTACACATTTGAAATGAACAGTTATTCATATATTCTTATTCTATTTTCCTTTTTTCCCTCTTCTTATCGTTCCCGTCATGCTGTGATTGATTCTGCGAGTTTAAGTTTATTATGACATTTTTGGAGAGCTGCTTGAAACCTACATTTCTCTTGGAGATTAAAAAAACCATTTCTCTATGTATTTATCTATGTATCTAATTAACAAAAAAGAACAAAAAATCTTACCTTAGTAAATATTTCTAGACTTATGAAATATGTTCACAGGCATGAAGCAACCTTTGGGTCAGCGGAGAAAGCTTCAGGTTCCGCCCGAGAGTCGCAGAAGACGCTACCTTTTGATATGACATCACCATGGTAACGTACACTGGAGACCTGGGCTGAGACCTGAGCCCTTGAGTAGGTTTTGACACAGATGGAGAGCAAAACATGGTTGCTTGAAAACAGATGAACTATCCTGCAAGAGGCAGGGGACTTGTATACAGGGAAGGAAGACAAACCAAAAAAGGATCAATGTACCGCAGTGAAAATGCCACAAAATCATTTGGGTTTCCATTGGACATTCCTTTGGAAGGGCAAATGCCTGCTAAAGCCTAGAGAGCGTACAGTTGTGGTGGCCATATTTTAAGACACGCGTTGGCTGTACGGATACACACAAAGACGTATAAAGCGTGTCATTTTTTCCTGCAACCTAAAAAATGTGAGCACCTTTAGAGTTCGGGTGACTTGACAAAGAACTTCTGCGGCCATTCTACGCCTCAAAATGAAAACCTGGGCCCAGGAGCCCGTACAAATGGCTGTGACCTAGGCGTAAGAAAACCCCGGCATGTTTGCACACTGACTTTGGTGGTTTACCGGAGAAATTGTGCTCTTTACACACCCCGTGGTGGTATGTGTTAAATACCATTGCGACAGCAAGACATCCCCCCATTAGCTATGATGACTTCTCCTTTCAGCAGTCGTTGTGTAACTTAATTGTTTCTCACGCCATCAAACAGTTTGAGTTGCCACCTGTGAATGGAAATTGTTGCAGTAATGCGTTAGCACGCTGCTGCGATGGCGTCGCCTGTTGTTCGACAGGTTATACTCACCACATGTCTTTTGAAAGCAGTGGCAAATTGTTTTGTAATGGTGGTTACTTTAAAGGGAAATATATATTTGCACGTACTCTGATAGCAATACAATCTTCCGTGAGTCATTTCGGATTTTACCGGATTTTTTCTCCTAGTAACCTGCATCATTTCTAAAAAAAACCGATGACTATGAATCCAGTGTACCCACTAAACTTCAGAACATTGAGCAATCCAAGTTCCTATTACCAGAATAGCTCAGATGGCGAGGATAAACGTATCTGTGTTTCCATGAACATTATCTGTTGTTAATAATTTGGTTGTCCCACTTCAAACAGTACGATGGAGAACTAAGCCATACTGTTAGTGGAATTGTGGCTTGTTTACTTCATTATCGCTTTAGTCCAAATGAACTATTGTATTGTATCATCTCCCACTTCTCAAGACACATCGCTAAGCCAAAAAAAGACATTAAAAACAAGTCCAAATGCTTCAATGCAGTGGTTTTCAATTATTTTCTGTTCTGCCTGTTTTTTGTTTTTTTTGCAGGAAGTAACTACTGCCATTGGGATCCACAATATGCCACTCCTGTCTCTTGTTGAGCCATACAATATGTTTGCCTGAAAGCAAGTTATGCAGCGTGAGCATATTTTGATTACCAAAAACCAGGACACTCGGCCCAGTAATGAGGGAGTCAAAAAATATTTGCCTTTTATGCAAGAAGACAAATACTGTATGGCAAGAAAATTGCCATATTAAAAAATACCACCTGCAAACAAAGACAAACAATCTAAAGAAAAATGATTCCCAAAACACAGGAACCTGAGGTCTAATGCTAACTTAACTTTTGGAATGTAACAAATATTTTCAGGAAAAATGTGCTCTTTAATACTCGACAAGGAAAACATAAACAATGACATATACGTCTGCTAACATTAGCATTTTTAATAATATTTCATATTGCATTTTATTCCTGGTGCTCGACTCAAAAAGTGAGCATGTCTAAAGCATCCCCTTGGCTGAAAATCTCATTTATGGATGGATAATATCACCAAAGCACCTTTTCTTTCATTTTTTTAATAAAAAACCCATAGGGGGGCTCGTAGGTTCCTAATAAATGGTGACGCCATCTCCAGATTAGTTAAACGGTGG
The DNA here is from genome assembly GCA_024372805.1 of Oostethus manadensis. Classification (NCBI taxonomy): domain Eukaryota; kingdom Metazoa; phylum Chordata; class Actinopteri; order Syngnathiformes; family Syngnathidae; genus Oostethus; species Oostethus manadensis. Next base: position 63,911 of record QODF01000120.1, read on the forward strand.
AATAGTGCCACTTTCATAGCCGAGGTGTAGGAGCTTCAGGCCAAACGTGTGAAGTGGTACGCGACTGGAAAAAGTTTGGGAAAATAAAAATAAATTATTATTCAAAAGTACTGCTTTGATTTGGTTGGACAAAGTGCTGGTCTTGGGAGTATCGATATTGTCACGCCCTGCTGTGACATGTTCGACCTCTTTTAATATTTTTGCTGTATTTTGTATTGGATTTGCGTTGCTCCAGACTGCTGCTTCTGTTTGTTTTTTCTAGATGTTGGTTCTCCTGACATGGGTAGAGGGTCTGGATGAGCGCTGCTGCATTTCATCTACCCGCCCACTTAACCCCCCCCCCCAGCTGCTTCGGGATGGCGTGGAATTATTCCTTTGTTTGGACGCTCTCGAACTCGCTTCTTGTCACCCTGTCTCCCTAGACACCCACCATAGCATTCCCCAGTTGCTTTTTTATTGAGCTCATGCAGTGGTCCGCCTGGACATCAGGGAGCTTTCTGTTACTTTTTAGAGTCAGCTAAATTCTCTATTTTTTTGCGGTGCAACCGGACTTAATGTTGCACCGTCGTTCTTAGTTTATGTCTTTTGTCACATTCTGTAGGCGGGGTACACCCCGGACTGGTCGTCAGTCAATCCCAGGACAGACAAGCAACCATTCACACTCACATTCACACTCTAATGGACAATTTAGAGTCGGGAATTAGTGCGCATCAGTCTGATTATCAATTCTCATAACCAACCTCTGTCAATTGGACGGAAATTCAAATCCGAATGAGTGCAATCGGGTCAGATTGTTCCGAATGACGTGTTTACATTGAACATTTTTATTCCGATCAGGCTTTTAATCCGATTAAATGTGTCCGTATAAACGTGGCTACTGACACTGAAGGTCCCCCTGCCCCCTTGCCTGCTGGGACTTCGCCAGAGGGCACGCCCCACTATTTGGAAGGCAATGCTTTAATCGCAGCAATATTTCTTTCACTTTGTTCATCAAAACCTGTTTTATCTGTGCGCCGGTGTAGGCCGGCCCTCAGCTGAAGAAACGCAAAGATGAGTGAGTGCTTTAGGTCCTTTTTTTAAGACAAGCAATGTGACTAAAGCGGCTCCTGACAGAAGTGTATACGGACTGTTGCTGTTTATGTCACTGAACAGCTCGGGATTCCCACACAAAGGTAATAACACTGGGAAATATTTCAACCTATTAGCAAAAGTACATTGAAACCGACTATTTTGGTTCTTCTCCACTGACCGTTCGGTCGGGTAATTTCAAGACCTCTCCTGTTCTCGTGAAAAACATAAAGCCGTGCATCCGTTGCATAAGCGGGCATCTTTGATGCGAATTTAGGCCAAGAAAATATCTCACCAAAGGCCATTGTTTGGTCTGACACCCAATTCTCTCTGGAAATATCTACCAGACCTCCCCTTGAAAAACATCCTTAACATCTTTATCATGATGTACATCTTTCTTTCTGCGACTGCAGAAATGTGTTTTTTGCAGCCGCAGCGCAAGTAGATGCCACCACCGATGCTGCAAAGGTCCTCCGTGATTGTAAACGTGCAGGAGGTAGGTATTTTTAAATTAACACTGCCGGGCAAAAAGCAACAATAACATGTTTTTAACTCGTAGCACTGATGTGTGTGTGTGTGGTTAGAGCACAGCAGGCAGGGGCGCCCACAGGGCTAATGGCTGCTTGAGTGAGGAGACAAAGACCATAATGAGATAAGAGTTCTCACTGATTAGCCCACATTACAACACAGTTAATCCCTGTCTTTAATATTCATTGCATGTGACACGCCTCCTACTTCTATTTTGCTATCTCTCCAGACCACAGATGTGCCCTTGGGAAGCATGCATCCATTTCCCGCTGCAGGAGGTTAGGGCCCCGGGTACTCCGGTTTCCTCCCACATTCCAAAAACATGCATGTTGCTTTAATTGGCGACCCTAAATTGTCCATAGGTATGAATGAGGGTGTCTGTCTGCCCTGCGATTGACTGGCGACCAGTCCAGGGTGTACCCCGCCTCCCTCCCATAGTCAGCTGGGATAGGCTCCAGCATACCCGCAACCCAATTGAGGATAAGCGGTATAGAAAATGGATGGACGGATGGATGGATGGAGAATAGGTCAGAATGCAGGCCAGAACTAACTGAAAAATAATTCAATTGTCTCAGTGGAAACAACCAAGGATGGAATACACTAAAATGTAATCCGCCATGGGGTCACTGAGTAGCAGGTAATGAGAAAATTTGAGTGTGAAGTACATCTACGACAGAGTTCTGTTCAGTCAGCCCCACCCGGGCTCAAACCCGGGTTTTCAGAATAAGAGTCCAGACTGCTAGGCATAAAGCTAAAACTGTGACTGAAACAAAGACTGTAAACTCAACGTCCAGCACGACTCTTATGGTGTCACTGGCTGGGACCTTTTACACTAAACCTCATTCTCATCCACAGCCCGGGGGCTCAAACCACGGTCCACCGAATGAGAGTCGAGAGCTTTAGGCATCGAGCTAAAAGCCCGGATTGTCAACTCAATGTCCATCGCGACTGAAGGTGCCAACAAGTGTGCACAATCTGCACAGCCATACTGGCTGCCACCCATTTGATAGGACTGTTGAAGCCATCCTTTCCATTGACCCAGTTTGTAAGGTCAATGGTAAATCTATAGCTAAATGATCATTCACACCAATCGTGGCGTCGTGCACAGTCAGGCAATAACTGAGCAGAATTGGGTTTGTGAGGAAAAAAAATCAACAGCAACCACCTAAAGTGAGCAACACTTAACAAACTGGAGCAGAAAATGAGGTCTTGATAGTGTGGTAACAAACAGTATTGATTACACGCCCTATGGACAATTAGCCAACAGCATCTTATTGACTGACTTCACAAGCAGCACGCTGAGCCCGTGCAGTTGTTTAACCACTGCCCAGTCTTCTCCATCCAGTTTCACTTGTTATGTATTGCAGTTTTTGCATGTATTTTAACCAATCACACTAGATACCAAGTGTGCGCAGTCCAGTCTTTCTCTCTTTCTATCGCAACCTGCTTCCTCTGTGACGCTCTAACTCAATGGCCACTTCCCTCTGAGAAGATCCTGTTTGAAGCCGCGCAATGGACAGGATTGTTAATAAATTGTTAGCTCTCATCTTGGCCACATGATGTCCAAAGGTGAATAGTATCATGATGCCGAAGAGGACCGTAATGGCTTTCGGTTCTTTAGATGGCGTTGCTATTGGAGAAGTAGTCAGTGATAAAATACAAGCAATATATTTGGTTTCATTATTATCAAGGAGGACGGTCTAGAAAGGGGCCGCACGGTGGCTGACTGGGCCTCACAGTCAGGAGGTTCAGGGTTCAAATCTCCGTTGGGCATCTCTGTGTGGAGTTTGCATGTTCTCCCCGTGCGTACGTGGGTTTTCTCCGGGTACTCCGGTTTCCTCCCACATTCCAAAAACATGCATGTTAGGTTAATTGGTGACTCTAACATGCCCATTAAGGTGTGAATTTTTGTTTGTCTGCCCTGCGATTGGCTGGCGACCAGTCCAGGGTGTACCCAGACTCCCGCCCAAAGTCAGCTGGGATAGGCTCCAGCATCCCCGCGACCCTAATGAGGATAAGCGGTATAGAAAATGGATGGATGGAAGGTCTAGAAAGTGAAAGTTATGCTAGTGGGTCTGGAAAGTGAAAGTTAAGCTTGCGCGTGAGAGACTGCCTCTAACTGGTTCTAACTATGTAACTAAGTACTTTTCCCCGAGTTGCCTATGAGTGTTGTGCAACTCATGCTATGTTAATAGGATGTCATAAAATACACCACGGTGTTAGACGGACCCTAAAAGTGTAATAGTAACATCTTGCAGAACTGTTTAAATACCAGTTCTCATTAAACATGTATTGGTCAATTCGTGGATCACACAACCGTTGTGAATGTTGCTGTTGTTGTTACTGAACAGCAAGCAAAAACACTGAGCAGTTTAGACTTTAAAAGTTTAGAGAAGGTCAAATTAGGTTCACCTGTGAAAAGGCTATAGTGCATGGTAGCTTCATCCTGAAATTTCACCTGGAAGCCAGATACCGTATCTCCAACATTTTGTGAGCGGTGTTTACCCAAGGAAATGAGGTTTCATGCGTTGTTACTTTTCTTTCTCTGTCCAGTGATCTCTTCATTGTAGCAGAGAGACTGAACAGGCATCCGAAATTTTGTATGGGCTTGTCATTATGAGTTGTAATTTTCTTTCCGTGGGTACAGTCGTATGCAATAATGCATAGCCAAAAGAATGTTACTAGTGGGGAAAAAACCAACCTGCATTACAGTGTTTTGACTGACACTTCCAACACGCTTGCATTCGACAGACAAGACAGGGAGTTAAGACTTGATGGGAATTTGAAGTGACACTGCACACCAAACTCTCAACACAGTAGAAGCTCCAAAGTCGAACACAATCCACGCCACTCGCACGGTGTGTTAGGATATCCATTTATTCGGACAGAAAATAGGAATACGGCAGATAGCGTCATGAAACTGTCCCAGAAGGTCTGGTTCACACCAAAATGTACATTTTTTCCCCCGACTTTTACCTTGAAGACGTGACTTCTGGCAAGGACAACTATGAGGCAAGAAGATCCATTTAGATACGGTCTTTGTGCTTTACTTTTATTTCTTGAATTCAATTGTGTTTCGAAACGTTTTTATCAAAATCCCAGCACTTGCCACTTTCTTCTTCCATTGTGGGTGACTTCTGTTCTGGTTTCCATGCTACCACCACACTACTTTATTACTTTGTAATAAAAATACGTTATGAACGCAGATGGACTGATGCAGTGTATTACTCGAAGAGAGAGTCTTATTGAAAGACAAGCATGCAGCGTAAGGAAGTAGACGCTGATGAGCCTTTCTTTCCGGTTCTTGGGACAGCATAGTAATCGGCAATGTAGTGAATGACCACACACTTAAAAGGTGTATGTATGACACTATGATCAATGAGTTAGATCAAAAAGGAGCCCAGAATGATGGGAAGTACAGAGCATGTGAGGCTGTTGGCGCGCCCTTCTAGAAAGAGAAAGTTAAGTTTGTGTGAAAGCTAAGCTCGTGTAAGAGAGTAAGAACAGTGCATCTTTTTTGTGTCTGCCCTTTTCCGGGTTTTTTCATCAGTCGTACACATATGCACAACTCTTGATTCTGCTATGTGAGTGTGTGTATCGAGAAGGTATTCTACCATATTCCTTAACGAACATGCATAAAAACTCTTTGACGACTACTTGATGTTTAATGCCGTAAAGGAAGCATTGAAAATTATATACAGGGTGAAGCTGTCACAACGAATGTACAAGCAAAGTTCTTGCAGTAATGCACCTCGGTTTTTGTCACTCATGCGTCACAGAAGGTCAGACAAACAGAATCGTACAAAAACTCAACAGTTTTTCCTATTGAACATCACTTTTACCTTTGTTGAAAACTCTTGTTTGCAAGGCAGCGAGGCACAAACGGGGCTGAGGATATCCACAATAAAACTTCTTGCAAAATTTTCATTGACAATCGAATCATGAAAACTGGGGCGTGCCCATGATGAACATCATGTATTTTACAAAAGTAAAACGTCAGCAGACTAAAGTAAACAAACAATAAAAAACTACGGGTAAGGGACATACAGTAACTGGAGGCATTGATTGTGAGTAGGCTTCCGTTATTATGTTCCTAACACTCCTTGTGGAGGGTGGTCCAAGCCATGATAAAAAGCCACAAAAAAAAGAAGAAAAAAACAAAACACACACAGTTATGCCCACTGAGGTACATTCTTGCAAAGTATCCACGATGGCTGAATTTGTCTCACAAATTAAAAGGTCAAAGGTGAGGGTCAACCACAGAATGAATTTGCCCATTTTCATATCAACACCCAGCAGTGTGGCGGAAGCTTAACCCCAGATTGCCCATTTGAGGGCCGCCCCGACTGCCTTGTATAATCCTCTAACCCTTACCCAACAGCCCCTCTTTGTCCTTAAACTTAAAACTAGGACATTTTTTCTGCTTGAGCTCTCCTCTGACCTCATGAACTCCCTCAAAATATCGACATTTTCTCGGACAATTGGTACTTTTTCTGTTGAGCCACTTTCAGTTTACCTTATGTTTGAAGTTTTGCCTCCTTACCCAACACCATTAGTCCTTGCAAGACGGAGACTCTATCAGCATGTGTCCATCAGTGGCTGTTATGGATCAGGTCCATTCCCACACATTCCATTCAGCTATCATTTAAGATTCTCTGTGTGCTCAGGCACAAGCTTGTTTATGATTTTGTATATTCTTCTAAAGGCTAGTCAGGCATATCTTAAAGGTGGGACCATACTCCATATTTATGAAATTGGCTCTGTGTGAAATTGATTTTTGCCTAATGGATCCCTGCTTGGGTGCTCCTCCTGATACCGCTGCCTCAACTTATTGGCACTGGAGTCGCACGAAGGACGAAAAGGAGAATAGAGATAAATCAACGCTAAAATAATGGCTCAAAAATTAAAGGGAAACGGAAATGAGAGAAGAAAAACACAGCCGGAGGAGCCATTCGTTCAAATAGTAATGATGTATTTGGTGTTTAGGGGCCATAAAAAAGCCAACATATCACAAACTGTTCAACTCAAATCTAATTTTCCTTTGGGCTTATCCCTTCAGGGGTCGCCACAGCGAATCAATTGCCTCCATCTAACTCTGTCTTCTGTATCCTCTTCTCTTGCGCCAACTACCTTCATGTCCTCTTTCACTACATCCATAAACCTCTTTGGTCTTCCTCTAGGGCCTCTTTGTTTTGCTTGGCAATTCAAAACTCAGCATCCTTCTACCAACATATCTCTCCTCTGGACATGTCCCAACCATCTCAGTCTGGCCTCTCTGACTTTATCTCCAAAACCTCTAACATGTGCTGTCCCTCTGATGTACTCATTCCTGATCCTGTCCATCCTGGTCACACCCAAAGAGAACCTCAGCATCTTCATCTCTGCTACCTCCAGCTCTGCCTCCTGTCTTTTCCTTAGCGGCACTGTCTCTAAACCAAACAACATCGCTGGTCTCACCACAGTTTTGTACACCTTTCCTTTCATTTTAGCTGAAACTCTTCTATCACACATCACACCCGACACTTTTCTCCACCCATTCCAGCCTGCCTGCACACGCTTCTTCACCTCTTTTCCACACTCTCCATTGCTCTGGACTGTTGACCCTAAGTACTTAAAATCCTCCACCTTCTTTATCTCTTCTCCCTGTAACCTCACTCTTCCACTTGGGTCCCTCTCATTTACACACATGTACTCCGTCTTGCTGCGGCTGACCTTCATTCCTCTCCTTTCCAGGGCAAACCTCCACCCCTCAAGCTTCTCCTCCACCTGTTCCCTGCTCTCACTACATATCACAATGTCATCTGCAAACATCATAGTCCATGGAGATTCCTGTCTAACCTCGTCCGTCAGCCTGTCCATCACCATAGCAAACAAGAAGGGGCTCAGAGCTGATCCCTGATGGAGTCCCACCTTCACTCGGAACTCCTCTGTCACACCTGCAGCACACCTCACTACTGTCTTACAGTCCTCGTACATGTCCTGCACCGCTCTAACATACTTCTCTGCCACTCCAGACTTCCTCATACAATACCACAGTTCCTCTCTGGGCACCCTGTCATAAGCTTTCTCCAGATCTACAAAAACACAATGCAGCTCCCTCTGACCTTCCCTGTACTTCTCAATCAACATCCTCAAAGCAAATACTGCATCTGTTGTACTCTTTTTTGGCATAAAACCGTACTGCTGCTCACAAATGCTCACGTTTGCCCTTAGTCTAGCTTCAACTACTCTTTCCCATAACTTCATTGTATGGCTCATCAGCTTTATTCCTCTGTAGTTGCCACAACTCTGCACATCTCCCTTGTTCTTAAAAATGGGCACCAGCACACTTCTCCTCCATTCCTTAGGCATCTTCTCATTATCTAAGATCTTGTTAAACAACCCGGTCAGGAACTCTATTGCCACCTCTCCTAGACACTTCCATACCTCCACAGGTATATCATCAGGACCGAGTGCCTTTCCATTCTTCATCCTCTTCAATGCCCTCCTCACTTCTTCCTTACTAATCTTTGCTACTTCCTGGTCCACAACAGTCACCTCTTCTACTCTTTGTTCTCTTTCATTTTCCTCATTCATCAACTCTTCAAAGTACTCTTTCCATCTTCCCATGACACTACTGGCACCTGTCAATACCCTTCCATCCCTATCCTTCATCACCCTAACCTGCTGCACGTCCTTCCCATCTCTGTCCCTCTGCCTTGCCAACCTGTATAGATCTTTCTCTCCCTCCTTGCTGTCCAACCTAGCATACAAGTCATCATAAGCCCCTTGTTTGGCCTTTGCCACCTTTACTTTCACCTTACGCTGCATCTCTCTGTACTCCTGTCTACTCTCTTCAGTCCTCTCAGTGTCCCACTTCTTCTTAGCTAACCTCTTACTCTGTATACACTCCTGCACCTCCTCATTCCACCACCAAGTCTCCTTATCTACTTTCCTTCCAGATGACACACCAAGTACTCTCCTACCTGTCTCCCTGATCACAGTAGCTGTAGTTGTCCAGTCATCTGGAAGGACTTCCTGGCCACCCATAGCCTTTTTCAACTCCTTCCTAAATGTCACGCAACACTCCTCCTTTTTCAGCTTCCACCATTTTGTCCTCTGCTCTGCCTTTACCCTCTTCATCCTTCTCACCACTAGAGTCATCCTACACACCACCATCCTATGCTGTCTGGCTACACTCTCACCTACCACTGCTTTGCAGTCACTGACCTCCTTCAGGTTACACCTTCTACACAAGATGTAGTCTACCTGTGTGCTCCTACCTCCACTCTTGTAGGTCACCCTATGTTCCTGTCTCTTCTGGAAGAAAGTGTTCACTACAGCCATTTCCATCCTTTTTGCAAAGTCGACCACCATCTGTCCTTCAGCGTTCCTCTCCTGGATACTAAACTTGCCCATCACCTCCTCATCTCTGTTTCCTGCACCAATGTGTCTTTTTAAGTCCGCACCAATGACAACTCTCTCACTTCTGGGGATGTTCTGCATCACTTCATCCAGGTCTGACCAGAATTTCTCTTTCCCCATACCCACTAACAACATTGAACAACACACCTTCGATTTCTAGCTTCAGGCTCATCACTCTATCTGACACTCTTTTTACCTCCAGGACGTTGCTAGCAAACTCCTCCTTTAAAATCACCCCTACTCCATTTCTCTTTCTATTTACACCAGCATAGAACAGCTTGAACCCTGCTCCTAAGCTTCTAGCCTTGCTACGGTTCCACCTGGTCTCCTGGACACATAAACCTTCCTCCTCTGCGTCATGTCAACTAATTCTCTACCTTTTCCTGTCATAGTTCCAACATTCAAAGTCCCAACTCTTAGTTCTAGACTCTTAGCATTTCTCTTCTCTCTCCTCCTACGGACACGCCTTCCTCCTCTCCTTCTTCGGTGACCAGTTCAACTCAAATGAGGGACAATAATTACGGCAGCCAAATATGAAATAATGCAGAAGTAAAAATTGTATCTCTCTGCTTCAAACTCAAATGTTAACATTTAAAAACATCACAGGACACAACAGTTAACTGCAAACATATTAATAAGATTTATTGGTGCTCTTTGACAATACAAAATGGCATTTTTGTTATTAGTTTGTTTCAAAAGGTTCAACAAAAAACGTAACTTTATTACAAGTTTTTTTCCATAGGAAATAATGATTCAATTCCACACAACTTAAATATATGGACAAAAATATATTTTATACAGGAAAGGGCACAGGGCATCGACAAGAAAGCACACGACTTAAGGAAGCACGGAAAATTCTAGACACTGCAAAATGTACATTCATTTTCAATGGAAGACGCAAAGCACTTGTTGTCAAAGACCAGAGGCGGTTTTAGGTGACCCGGGCGGCATTTATTTGTGCAGCACGAGCACACACAAAAAAAAAATCTGCATCACAATTACTTGATGCAGTTGAAAGTACAGTAACAACGCCATGGTAACTTAAATTAAGCCAAATTCAACAAACCAACAAAAACTTTGGAATTTATTGATTATTGCCATTAACTACAGCAATTTTTTATTGAAATATTAATTGTATTTTATTATATTATATTATAATTCTATTATATTATAATACACTGCATAAGGTTTAGAGCAAGGCTTTAACAAGTGAAATACTGCAAGTGTCAATATGTAAAAGTCAGTACGATTAAATAAGTTCTGCTTCTTTCTACTCTTTTTCAAACATGTTGAATTCTGCCATGCAATACTATACAAAAACCAAGAAAATGTACAAAAGCCGGGGCACAGTTTTGGTAAAAACTTGCAAAGAAAAGCGAATCATGCAAAAATTGGGGTGAACGAAAACAGAGGTTTAATAACAGGATGTTGCATGTACTGTATCTGATAAGATCACCAAATCAAGTAAAAAACATAATAATAATAACAACAATAGTGGCCTCCCCTTCAAAAAAGTTAGATGGTAGTGCCTAAAACCTGTAGAGCAGGTTTACCCTTTTTCTGCTTAAAATTTAAATTAGACCCAAACTTCAGACAAGTGATAACCAAAGGTTTAAAAGTAAGAGTAAGGCAAAGGAGATGGAGGAAGTAAGGGAATATGTAATGGATAGATGGAGCTGTAAGTCCCATCTCTCTCTGCCCTGTCTTTCCTCATCCATCCTCAGTGTGTTGACAGCAGTCTGCCAAGCGGAACAGCACCCGCCTATCAGGTAATTCATATTCTCTCCCTGCACGGCCCACCTACCACCAGCACAAGGGCTGCGGTGCACGCGTGCAGTAATGGATAATATGACAAAAAAAGCAGGATGGGGACTCATTTGTTTTCAAAGACGCTTGTTCTCATTAGGGTCGCGGGGCTATGCTGGCTCTTTTCATAGCTAACTTCAGGCGAGCGGTGGAGTACATCCTGGACTGGTCGTCAGACAATTGCAGGACTTAATGATGATTAATTTCTGATTAATAGTCTTAATGTTGAGAGAGACTAAACTGTACCTTTTGGCTTCTAGATTTAATGTCATATAAGCACATTTCCGGTCAGAAGTTTACATCCTGTTTAATATTATTATACTTTTAGGTTCCTAATAGCCGAGTGTATGTCAGTCTAATAGCTTCATCAACACGACCGCTCACATAGCACAACTAGAGTTGCACAACACTCACAGATAACTCATGTCCAAAGTGCATCCCAAATAAATAAATGTCATTTAAAAATACATACTTTTAAAATATAGTTATTAAAAATGTTAACAATTTAATATATTCGTACTTAGTTGTATTAAATTGTGAAAAAATAATAAAACAATGAATAATGATTATGGCAAGAATTAATAATGAATTAATAATTATGAGAATCAAATTTACAAGAATAAATTTGGAAAATGAAAAAACAGTGGAAATGAAAAAAGAATAAGGGCAAACCATTAAAAGAAAGAAGTCCTATTGTAACGTGAAAACAAATTGTGACTTTTTTTAGCCTAGAATTCATTCATTCATTCATTTTCTATACCGCTTATCCTCATTAGGGTCGCGGGTATGCTGGAGCCTATCCCAGCCGACTTTGGGCGGGAGGTGAGGTACACCATGGACTGGTCGCCAGTCAATGGCAGGGCACGTATAGACAAACAAACATTCACACTCTAATGGACAATTTAGAGTCACCAATTAACCTAACATGCATGTTTTTGGATTGTGGGAGGAGCACCCGCAGAAAACCCACATACACACGGGGAGAACATGCAAACTCCACAAAGAGATGCCCAACGGCGATTCGAACCCAGAACCTCCTGACTGTGAGGCCAACATGCTACCCATTCATCCACCGTGCGGCCCCTGGCCTAGAGTTGTTGTTTTTTTTTTAAGTCACAATATTATGAGAAACAAAACAAAATAAGGTTATATTTTATGAAAAATTAGGGTGGGGAAAAAATTCCAATATTATGGAAATCCCTAATTAGGATAAGCGGCATAGAAAATGAATGAATGATAAAGACTAAATATTATGTGAAGAAAGTCACAATTTTAAGACAAGAAAATTAATACAAAGAATATTTTAAAAGAAAGAAAAAAAAAGTAAAAACAATGTTGATACTAATAAAATGCTTTTCGCCTACATCACAAGGCTGAGATGATATTTTTTTCTTAAAATTTATAACTTAGCATATCTGTTGCTTTATTCAATATCAAAGTAGCCCTTGCATTCTTTCATTTTTCACTCTGCGGCCTTCTGGGGAAAAAGTTTGGTGTTCTCAAGTCAGTTATTGTTTTTTTCCCAAAACCGTCCTCTATAATTTACTCCACGGAGACCACGTTCATCCCTTACCCCCGCTCATTCTTTCATAACTTCCCCACGTGACCCACCAGTGCAGAGCAAATGTGTCTTTTTTTATTTTCTTCCGATTCCAACTAAAGATCTTTAAAGTATGCTTGATGCTGAGTCACAGAGCAAGAAATGAAAAGTTTCCTTAAAACATTTTAATTAGCCTTCTCTGCTAAGTTTCTCCCAACTCACCCCCGTCCTCCTCTTCTTCCCGTCACACTATTCGTTCTTTGCAACGCGGCGGATGTCGCAAGTAATCTCAGCCACTGGATGAGGACAGATTGTGGGCTTCAGTGGCATAGCGTAACCGTTAGGTGATTGGATTGAGAATAATTCCCTCTAATGACGAGGCCAGCTCAAGGCTGTTAGTGGTAATTAGAACACCGTACGTGTGAGGAACCAAACACAGCGTTGCCTCCCAATGCGCCACTGGAGGCCAGGAAGGAGCGCACGTACGAGCACACTGCCACTTGAAGAGAGAGCCCTAATTCAAGGACAAGCATGCGGCGTAATGAAGTAGATGCTGATGACAAACCCATAATCCTCCACGAATAAAAGATTAATAGCAAAACATATGTAATATTCCTTCTCTTTAGCCTTTCTTTCCAGTTCTTGGGACAGGATAGTAATCGGCGATGTAGTCAATGACCACACAATTAAGAGGTGTATTGGACCCTATGATCAATGAATAAGATCAAAAGGGAGCCCAGAATGATGGGTAGTACAGCGCATGTAATGCCGTTGGCGCGCCCTTCTAGAAACAGAAAGAAAAGTTTGTGTGAAAGTTAAGCTCGTGTAAAAGAGTGGTGCATCTTTTTTGTGTCTGCCCTTTTCCGGTGTTTTTCCATCAGTCATAAATATATGCACAACTCTTTTTTTATACACATATATTTATAAATCTTAAAATTACAGCCATATATTCCTGCCACAAGGCATGCTGGGCAACTTCTGCTACTCTCTCTCCTAACATGTCGCCCTGTTTGTTACCTTTTGGCTTGATTGCAAAACACATTGAGGAGGTTGTCAGGGAAGTAAACAGGAAAATACGTCCACATACTCCAATGTTTTGTCATTCGCCACAGGACCACCCAGCATGCCCTGCGGGCACATGTAGGTAAAAGTTATGTTTAGCGCATAGTTCAGTGGGTCATGTAGGTGATACGTTAACTTTCTGTGTTAATGTTTTGTGTTATTTCAACCAAACACAAACAGGAAGAACAACCAAAATAAGGGCACGGAAACAGGGACTAAGGCAAATGGAACTTACTCAAAACTGTCACTCAGGCTACACGCGGATCTGTTTGATTTGTTTGTATAAAATATGCAATATTACAAAGAGGTGGCTAAATTTCATTCCCTGAGCGTAGGTTGAGTACAATAAAATCAGACAATTCATGAAAATAAACTGATAAACAACAAACATAAAACTATGCGCATATAACATACAATACCAGAGTGTTTAGGTGTTAAAGTACTAAATATGTGCTAAAGCGCCTAGGTATGTCCAAAGTGCCGCCAAGGGGCCATATATGCCCTACGGCTGTTTTTTCAAAAATATAATAAGAATATAATAAGAATATTGTAATAGTGTCTAATGGGTTGTCACTGCGCATGTGCACAACGTGTCTATAGTCTGTTGGTTGAGAACCACCATGAACAAAAAGAACAAGGTCTATATCTGGTTGCGTTCCTTTGGCACTCATTGTTAGATGGATAGTCAGATACTTTATTCATCTCGAAGAGACCAACCCCGGATTTTATGAGTTTATATGGTTTCATGTATCTGTCCATCCATCCAACCCTTCTCTTCCACTTATTCAAGGTCGGGTCACGGGACTAGGAGCCCAAGCCAAAAAGGGTGACCTCATTTTGTGGACAATGGTTAACCACTGCAATGGCCACGGCATCGGCCACCACCAGGGGGCATTTCACCGTGGCCAACGGTTAACCACTGCAATGGCCAAGGCATTGGCCACCACCAGGGGGCGCTTTACCATGGCCAGCTATTCAAACAGTGGTTAAAATGAGTGTCTGGCATTTACTTGACTGTATTGCCGTACTTGTGCAGTAATTCCGTTGCTGTTTTATTTTCTATGCTCACGATATTTAATTCTTGTCTTTATTCCTCATTTTAATTATTTTTAACCGTTACGCCACACCATCGGCCACAGACCACTGCAATGGCCACGACATTGGCCACCAACAGGGGGCAGTGGTTAAAATGAGTGGCGGACACCTTTTTACTGGCATTTATTTGACTGTATTTCTTTACTTGTGCAGTAGTTCCATTAAGTCTGTTGAGATGTTTGGGTTGCATTTCGTGTGTATTAAAAAAATAACTATGAATACAGTGTAGCCTGATTTGATACAGGGCTTGGTTGTGTCAGGGGCCATAGTGTTAGAACAGCTAGTGTACTTCAGCAATAATATGTAGTAGACGTGACTCTTGACATTTTGGTGTGCCATGGATCCTCCGTAGCGGACGTCTAAGACCTGAGTGAAGTTCCCTCCCACCCCGCGCAAAACTCTGGTCAAGTAGTCTCATTTGTTTTTGCTGTATTTGTGCTGTTTTGTGCAACTAAAATTAACGTTTGTGCTGCTTTCATTTTTGAGTTATTACAGTTACTTTTATAAGTCAACCAAAGTTAATCTAGCCCCCCATTTTCTCCAAATGAAACCAAAATAATCCCATTTGTTTGTACTGCGTTTGTGCTGTTTTGTGCAGCTACAAAAACGTTTCTGCTGCTTTTGTTTTTGAGATATTAACAATTAAAGTTTTGGTCTATAATAATAAAAAAATAAAACATTCTCATTCTTTTCATCTTTATCCGTGTGGTTT
Organism: Oostethus manadensis; assembly: GCA_024372805.1. NCBI lineage: Eukaryota > Metazoa > Chordata > Actinopteri > Syngnathiformes > Syngnathidae > Oostethus > Oostethus manadensis. The sequence continues at coordinate 79,126 of QODF01000120.1, forward strand.
TGTGCATACACAATTTTTATTTGTGGTTTGAAAGATTTATCTGAGGATGACGTCACATCCTACTATATGACCCGGAAGTGATCCTGTTGTGCGGCTTGTCTGGTACTGGCGTGCAGGTTTTCGTCGCCCACTTTTAAACTTGTCCTTCTGTAGTGTTGCTGACACACGAAGAACGCAGGTAAAAAAATTATTTAATATTGTATCGACAGTTTTGATAACAGCGGTTTTGTGTTTATGTGCGACTATCAAAGTGTCACATATACAGTGGTGTGAAGTGCGTGTTTGCATGTTTGTCACACAAAATGATCATCAAACACATTTTAATATTATTCAAATATAACACAAGTAAACACAAAATGCAGTTTTTAAATGAATGTTTTTATTATGTAGGGAGAAAAAAATCCAAAGCCACATAGCCCTGTGTGAAAAAGTCATTGCCCCTGCACCTAATAACTGGTTGGGCACCCTTAGCAGCAATAACTGCAATCAAACGTTTGCCATAACTTGCAACAAGTCTTTTACACGCTCTGGAGGAATTTTGGCCCACTCATCTTTGCAGAATTGTTGTCATTCAGCTTTATTTGAGGCTTTTCTAGCATGAAGCGCCTTCTTAAGGTCATGCCACAGCATCTCCATGGGATTCAGGTCAGGACTTTGACTAGGCCACTCCAAAGTCTTCATTTGGTTTTTCTTCAGCCATTCAGAGGTGGATTTGCTGGTGTGTTTTGGGTCATTGTCCTGCTGCAGCACCCAAGATGGCTTTAGCTTGAGTTGACCAACAGATGGCCGGACCTTCTCCTTCAGGATTTTTTGCTAGACAGTAGAATTCATGCTTCCATCTATCCCAGCAAGCCTTCCAGGTCCTGAAGCAGCAAAACAAGCCCAGACCATCACACTACCACCACCATATTTGACTGTTGCTATGAAATGCTGTGTTACTTTTACGCCAGATGGAACGGGACACGCACCTTCCAAAAAGTTCAACTTTTGTCTCGTCAGTCCACAAGATATTTTCCCAAAAGTCTTGGCAGTCATCATTTTGTGTTCAATGATGTTATCTTTGACTAATAGTTTACTCTTTTTTATGAGCAGACACATTTAAGTGTGACAAAAAGTCAGGCAAATAGTTTTTCACACCACTGTATATTTCATAGTGCCACACATCTTTTATAAACGTGACAAACGTCACTAATATGACATATATTTCGTAATCCTTGATACAAAAAAGACCTCTTTGTCACGTGAAAGGTGAAAAAGCAAATAATATAAGACTCGTACTCAATAGAGTGAAACTGAAAGAGTGAAAGTGCTGAAGTGATTATTAGAGAAATTAGAAAAACTGTATAAAGCTATATTGTTCATAAATTGTTTATTGTGTCATTCTATACTGACCTAGTTTTGTCATAGTTGTCCATGTTCAGGCCGGCTAATTACCCGAACCAGAAATTCTCCTGTTGCACACTTTCTGTTCCTGCTATTTTGTCCCTGCCTTTTCCTCCTCTTTTCTTGTTGTCCACAAAACTCCCTTCCCTGGTTCCGCCGGCACACCTGCAGATGGTTTCTGCTGCTACTTAGGCTTACTGCTCTCAGCTGAGTGTTGCTGGAGGATTTTACCTTAACAAAAGGTGCAGAGGGCCTTTGCAGAGGTTCTGTCTGCTAGCTGGTCACTCATCACCGTCCATACACTGGCATTTGGAATGGCAATGTTCCCATTTGGGAGTATGGCCTCTTTATCACTGAAGAGAACTGCAATATTGGAATCCCAGTGTACTGCTGATTTTTTGTGCATCTAGTTTAAGAACAAATAAATGTAATAAGCATTGATAATTCACATTCTGACATGTATTACCATAAATTATATTGTGTGCTATACTTATCACGTGGCTTTAAATCAATTATATTAGCCATTATTATTATTATGGACGTTTCAAGTGAGTTCTTGTTGACACGAAAACTGAACGAGGAGGACGCAGCAAAACGTAAACATCAGGTAAGTCCATTGTGAGTTGCCACACCACTTTTGCCCACACTGGAGTGTTGTGACCGGATGTGAGTAAGTCATCCTCAGAGAAATCTTTGAAACCACAAATTAAAATTGTAGATGCACAAAACAGCACGGTTGAAGACGAAAAGAATGAGACTGTTTTGGTGTCATTTTATTTTATAATAATAATGAATTACACTTGTTATGCGGTTTATGAAAGACTCTCAAAGCGCTTACATCGAGGTCATCATTATTCATTCACACCACACTTGGTGATGGTAGGCCACTATGTAGCCACAGCTGCTATGGGGCAGACCGACGGAAAGCGAGGCTGCCAGTGTGCGCCATGAAACCCTCCGACCACCACCGACACACACCACTTTCATACTAGGCAATGTGGGTGAAGTGCCTTGCCTAAGGGCACAAGGAAAGTTTATTTCTTCCCACTGTGGCACCTGGTGTTCCTCTGAGGTCTCCCATCCGAGTACTGACCAGGCCCTGCCCTGCTTAGCTTCTGAGATCTGCCCGGATCAGGCTTTGACAGACAGGTTTGGCCATTGGACAGGCTGGTTTGGCCATTTTGAGCATGTCGGTGGTGATGACATTATCGCCTGATTATGTAATCATCATCGTTATCTCCAAAACGGAAGCAGCACAAACGTTGATTTCAACTGAACCTGAAAGCACAAACGAGGACAATCAAAAGGAGACCATTTTTGTTTGATTCTGAGCTTTTTGACAAGTGACTGAGCTCAGTTGACCTTGAATAAATGTGTAACATCTCAAAAATGAAAGCAGCACAAACGTTAACTTTAATTGCACAAAACAGCACAAACACAGCAAAAACAAATGAGACTACTTGACCAGAGTTTTGCGCGGGGTGGGAGGCCAACTTCACTCAGGTCTTAGACGTCCGCCACGGAGGATCCATGGCACACCAAATTGTCAAGAGTCACGTCTACTACATATTATTGCTGAAGTACTAGCTGTTCTAACACTATGGCCCCTGACACAACCAAGCCCTGTTTCAAATTAAGCTACACTGTATTCATAGTTATTTTTTTAATACACACGAAATGCAACCCAAACATCTCAACAGCTTTAAAAGCAATGCCTCCCCATACACGCCACACCCCATCTCCACACACACAGATAAACAAAGGGTGTTACTGTGCAAGTAAAGTAATACAGTCAAGTAAATGCCAGTAAAAAGGTGTCCAGCCACTCATTTTAACCAGTTTTGAGATGCACTTTTTAATAACTCATTTGACTACGATGAAGCGCCCCTTAGTGGTGGCCAGTGCCGTGGCCATTGCAGAGGTTAACCATTGGCTATGGTGGTGGCCAATACCGTGGCCGATGCTGTGGTCATTGCTGGGGTTAACCGTTGGCCACGGTGAAACGTCCCCTGGTGGTGGCCAATGGCGTGGCCGATGCTGTGGTCATTGCTGCGGTTAACCGTTGGCCACGGTGAAACGTCCCCTGGTGGTGGCCAATGCCGTGGCCGATGCTGTGGTCATTGCTGCGGTTAACCGTTGGCCACAAAACGAGCCCGCCCTCTCTCGTCCAAGCAGGGAAGCACAGACTTCCTTCTCCCCGGCTACGTCATCCAGCTCCTACCGGTGGATACAAAAGCGTTCCCAGGCCATGCAAGCCCTCCTACCGGTTGGACGTGTCCTGAACACCTCCCCAGGGAGGTTTCAGGGAGGCATCCTAACCAGCTCGTCTCAATGTGAAGTAGTTCCCAGGGGGCGGTGCTTCTCACACTATCTCTATGGGAGACCTCAGCCACCCTGCGGAGAAAACTCTCGCTTTTACCCGCGATCTTGTCCTTACAGTCACTATGAAAAGCTCATGACCAGGGGTCGGCAACCTGCGGCTCTGGAGCCCATGCGGCTCTTCAGCCTCCTTGTTGCGGCTCACTTCGCTAAGCGTGGTGATTTTTTTTTTTAACACCAAAGTGCATTTTTGAAAAGAATATGAAAAATCTGACTCGCTGCCAAGTCCGTGAATGCATCTAGACTGTGTTCTGTTAGATGACTGGATGTGCAAGGAAGGGGGAGGTAGGCTAGTGTAGAAGTGGGTCTTACTTCGGGGGTGAAAAAGATGTAATGTAATGTAATAACGGGAGCATAGCAATATCTTTTATAACGAGAAGTGCGCTGTAGCTATGTGCTCAGAGTCCGTGACGTGCTAAGCGCCGAGGTGGTGACTCCAGTAGAGGCAGGTAATGTGCAGCAGCAGTTGGGTCCGGATCACTGCTGACACCGCACAGGTCCGCTTGTCCATCTCATGTTCCATCCTTCCCTCACTCATGAACAAAACCCTGAGGTACTTAAACTCCTCCACTTGGGGCAGGATCTCGTCCAGTAATCCAATGCAGAGCCGCTACTGGCTGGAGGTATAGGGCTGGACTTCATGAGTACCACGGTACAGTGGCACCGTAAGTTTGTTCATTACTTGTCATGGCAGAGTATAAACCTGTTTTTTCAGACCGGTGAAGGACATCCGCCTCTACCTGCTAGTGGCTGGTTTCCCGGCCTGAAAGAGGCCCGAGGCATTGGCAGGAGCTTGGCATGGCCCCTGTCTGCTACTTCTAACTGGCACGTGCGTCACCATTGGTTGAGTGGCAAACCGCCGACCAGGCACACATGTTATGCGTGTGTTGCCAAGACAGACATTTCCGTACCCCTGCCGCACACGCTGTCACGTGAACTCAGCAGAGCGTCCTTCCGTCAACCTGTGTCTCCAGCTTTTTTTTTACACCTGCAATTATATGCGCACATACAAAGCAGGTGACTTATTTAAACATAAGCACCGACGCGTGCTGCTGTAAGGAACAAACAGATGCTTCGACACACACACACACACACACACACTCAAGGTGCCATGCAATATGCAAATAAACACCCACACGCATAGATGCATTGACAATTACTCTCATAATAGCGGGCAGATTGTGTTTCGGAGTGTTGGGAGCCTAACCAAATGACGCGTGGCTGCGGTTGTATAATCATAAAGCTCGACCGCCATCCCCCGTGTGGGAGTGCAAGCAGACTATGCGAAATAGTAGCACTTGAGATGCACTTTTTAATAACGGATCGCCAGATGCTCAATGGAAAGCTCAATGGAGCTGATCGCCGATAGCGAAGGTCCTCGTCTACCCCCAATTCCCACCTCTTCCGGCAGGGAGTTGACCATTCACGGCAGTCAAGCGGGTCGTTCTGGTCTCAGGAGACATGCGGGAGGACAGATGTTGATCTCACCATCCTTCAAAACCCGTTTGAATGTTCAGGGATTCTCAAGTCGTGTTTTCAGTGGTCGGCAGAAAATCATCTTGAAAGGATCCGTTTGGAGGTGCTTTCCTAACTTTGACGTACCTTGTGGAATGCACATCTTAGTTGTCGCCGTCATAACACCGTCATGTAAAATCACTACAGCTGATCACTAGCATGGTTTTCTATGTAAATGAGCACCGAGATGCTGCATTTGTTAAACCGCTGAAGATCACAGAGAAATCCGTTTCTATCTTCACACATGGTATGCTAGACGTGCTATAAATCTGCATGTTTGAGAGAACAAACATTACCAGGCGCAACATAGAAAACCTATTTTTTCCAAAAATCTCTTGCAAACCATGGACCTAGAGCACACTTTGTATCTCAGGGATGTTTGGTCCTGCCCTTCTAGCAGCAAGGGAGCTACTGCAGCTGAAGTAAAATAGGAATTCAGCTTAGGCGAGGATGGCGTATAATTGTTTTAAAAAAGATCATTTAACTGCAGCTGTGCTTTAAATGGGCAGTTTTTCTCAGGTCCCTTGTTCTTTTGTTGCCCCTTTGAATGATGCCTTCTGTAAAACACGGCAAGCTCTTTAAAACGGAGATTAATGTGAGCTTAATGACTTTGGTTTTTCAACTGTCACACTCCGGCGAAGGAATCACTTGAAGTCCCCTGCAAGTCACTCTTTCAGTAATTACATTCTCATATATTAAGTGTGCTGTGGTAAGGATGTTTAAATGATGTTGTAATCCCTTGCGACAGACTTTCAAACGCTGCATTTCTTTGGATGGCTCCTTAAAGTGACACACACGCACACTTGCACGACAAAGAAATAAGTGATCATGAGGAAAAAACGGACAAAACATCTTTCTCTGTTGCGCTTCACTGCTCTAGTCCGCTCTGGGGTATTCGCCCTTGATGATCGAATGAATTGATAATAATGAATAATCCCTGTGATCCGTCTACCTGCTGCGACAGTGATGTGCGAGGGATGGACCTCACACAATTAATGCTCAATGGGGAGCGCGCTGCTGCAAGCTGTCTTTGTTCTTGTTCGCCGCATCCACGCCTCTACTGCTGCGTTACAATTGGCTGCTACCAACATCAACATCTGAAATACGTTCCATACAAAATGATATATAAAAGGGACAGCGAGACAAGTTAACGTTACAGGGAAAAGGAAAGTGAGACGAGTGAAAGGCACAGCCACCACGCCCTCCCTCGCCCTGGCCGACCGGGCCCACATCGGACGGACTCATTTTTGTGCTTCCTTCTGAAAGCACGACACACGTTATTTCCGCAGAGATAAAGCTTTTGACCTAGCTTTGACAAGACCGTACCGCACTAGACCTGAGCTTGAGGAAATTCCCTGGACCTGAACAGAATTTGAGAATTTTAGCTGCTATAGAGTATACCTTGACCTGTCACAATTTTATTTTGTTTGTAGCATATTTTCACATGGCTATGGCTTGAAAATACTGTAGTCTGGGCATCCTTTCCTTTCCTTATCCGAGTCCGGGTCGCAGGGGAAGCAGTTTCAATAGGAAGGTCCAGACTTCCTGGTCTCCGGCGACCTCTTCCAGCTCTACCAGGAGGACACCGAGGCGTTCCCAGGCCAGCTGTGAGACATAGTCCCTCCTCACCCAGGAGGCACCTCAACTGGCTCCTCTCGATGTGAATGAGCAGCGGCTCTACTCTGAGCTCCTCCCGGATGGCCGAGCTCCTCACCCTATCTCTTAGGGTGAGTCCAGCCACCCTACGAAGGAAACTCATTTCCGCTTCTTGTATCCGCCATCTCGTTCTTTCGGTCATGACCCATAACTCATGACCATAGGTGAGGGTGGGAACGTAGATCGATCGGTAAACAGAGAGCTTCGCCTTCCGGCTCAGCTCTCTCTTCACTACGACGATCCGGTACAGCGACCGCATCACTGCAGATGCTGCACCCCCTTCAGGAGATTCACCCATTTGCGTTTGGTTGCGTGTTCCTCCTTGCGAAACTCACTGTGAGTACACTTGCTTTCGCCTCACCAGTACCAACAAATATGCATTTACTAGTCAATTTATCGCCGCCGGCAAAACGATCAAGTTTGAGTTTGTACTGTTGATATATTTGTTAATTATTGTGACAGACCTAAGTATACGTTTGACCCAGAAGTCCATCTATCCATTCAGCCATTTTCCTCCACTCAAGCGGGTCTAGGTTGCAGGGGTACCAGTCTCCCACTAACCGAGGCCGGCTTAGTAAGCTCCTTTTGTCCTTTTCCCTCCAAACAATCCTTCTTTTGGGCCAAAGTATTTTGTACTTCAATATAAACACAGTCATTTTGGACAACCCGTTTTCCGCCAAACTGCAGCTTAACCCAAACAAATGTTTTGCCTTCCTGCATCCTGTGGCCAATAAAGCACAGCTTCATTGAGTCATTTGGTTTGGACTTCCGCAGTCCCCTCAAAGACCCTTCACAGAGTAAGAGAATTTAATTTAACATCCTCGGTTCCCGTACTTTGAAGCAATTCAACAAACAATCCAAGGCATTTGACGTCTTCACACAAAAGCAGACGCAGAAAGCAAACAAAGGAGGCGGGGGAGGCACTTCAGAGGAAACAATTAATCTGAAAACTCCCAACTTTCCGGGATGAAAAGAGCCGTACTGAAGATGCTTGTCAATCAGACTCTATTCTCTGCCTGTTATCCTTGACGCAGCTGCCAACACTTACAATTGACAGCCGCCAAACTCTGCCGAGTATATTGTGTGGATGATGTCCTGTATTAGTGTGCACTGAGCCAGCAAGACATTCCACCCTGTTAACTGTCCTGGCCGTTAAAGCCATGTCGAATGATTGGTATTGCTTTAATCCATTTTGAACATGCATACAAGTTACTCTGGAAGACAGCACACAATTTAATCTTACACCCCCATTTCACATCAATACGATCGCTCACTTCCTGTATTATAAATGCCTCATTTTTGTGCATTGTTTGAGTTCCTTACTCAATTTGTTCAATAACTTTATTGTACATACTGAAATACTGAAGGTTTTTATCATTGTTCTTGCATAGAAGTGTTTTAACTTTCATTTTCCCCTAAGGTCACGAGTCTCTTCTTTTGTTGAGAAGGATTAATATGTTTTTGGGTAGCAAGTTATTGATTACTTTATGCATAATTTTAGCTGTTTGAAAGTTGACCAAATCCGGAAATTTTAATTATTGTGATGTTTGGAATAAAGGTGTCACGATCTGTATGTTTGTCTTTGTGACAGTTATGGTTTCGTTCTAGTTGGTTTTCCTGTGTTGTTATTTTCCTAGTTTCACATGTTTTTCTTGCCTTCTAGTTTTTTTTCCTTTGGTATTTACGTGCACCGGTTTCTAGTTTGTGTTCCAGGGTATTTATGTTCAGGTGTGTGCGCCAGTCCTTCGCCGGTTCATTGTTACTTTTTCCCTCTTTCCGTATTGTTGCTTTGTTCCTGCCACTCCTTCGCAGCATTATTATTAAAGATTCCTCCAACTTACCTGCCTGACGTCCAGCTCTCTGCATCCTCGGGGTCGTTACACCATGCCGCGCCGAGCGAAACGTGACAAAAGGATTTGTATGTTCTATGTAAGCGAATCCCCCCTGCTAAAAAAGGGCATGTCCAGAAGAAGTTACAATTTCCCCAATAACTGGCCTTTAGAGAAATGAAGGTACATTTTGTGGACTAATGAGAGTAAAATTGTTCTTTTTGAGTCAACAGACAACTCTGAATTCAAGCCACAGTACACAGTGAAGACGGTGAAGCATCATGATATGGGCATGTTTCTCCTACTATGGTGTTGGGCCTATTTATCCCATAGCAGGGATCATGGATCAGTTTGCATATGTCAAAATACTTGAAGAGGTCATGTTGCCTTATGCTGAAGAGGACATGCCCTTGAAATGGCAAGACAATCACCCCAAACACACTAGTAAACAAGCAACATCTTATGTTGTTATGTTATGGGGTGGCCAGCCCAATCCCCGGACCTTAATCCAATGGAGAACTTGTGGGGTGACATCAAAATTGCTGTTTCTGAAGCAACATCAAGAAATGTTAATGAATTGTGGAATGTTGTTAAATAATGTGGGAATGGAATAACAGCTGAAAGGTCCCACGAGTTGGAGGACTCCATGGCACACAGATGTGAAGCACTTATATAAACTGATATAAAGTCAGTTGGAAAATTTTGCTTGTAGTACTGAATGCGATGGTTTTGAGAAAAATGCGGTGAACAAGGCTGACATGATTGGCATCATAGGCTGTTTGCATAAATCATCAACTTCACACAGCTCATTAAAAAATAATAAAATCATAAAATATATAATAAGAAAGGAACTTGGACTTACACCTACATGGAGCCCAATGTGGTCAGAAGGTGTAGCGGAAGTGACCAGAAGAGCAAAAATAAAAGCAGTGAAACTAACATACAGGGGTCCAGAGTAAGGGACTGCGTGGAATAATCTTCTGGTATCAGTAGAGGCTCAAGGCAAAGAAGAGGCGTTGAATCCCAGGAGATGGGCTACCCGGCCAGCCGGCCAAAGATCTGGTGCTGTGATGGTGCACTTATTAAAAAAGTAGCCCATCAACGGTGCAATAGTCACTGCTAAGTCCTTAAAAAAATGAATTCCTTGACATCGCCTGCTGTCTGATGCGTCTTGCTCATCTATAACGATGGTGTCCAAACGTTTGCAATGGCCTCTTTACTATTTTGTAAACACTTGTAGATATGATGAGAAGTAATATTTCAAGAGAAAAACTGCCCCTCAGCTTTGTGGTATAGGGTTTTCACGTTTATCACAAAGCTGAGGGGCAGTTTGTTTCTCTCAACTTTGGTCTGTGCTATTTTTTCTGGTGTTATATTTAAACATTCTTTGTAAATTATCTTCTCTTAATATTATGATTTTATTCCCATAATATTTTGACTCTGTTCCCATAACACCATAACTTTGTATACCAGTCTATTTTTTTTCTTTAATATTTAAATTCAGTGCCACTAAAATGACAGGATTTTTCGTCATAACTTTATTCTTTCGTTTATTCTTGGAAATTTTTAACTTTTTATCTCATTAGAATACTTTTTTTCCTTAATATTTTTACTTTATTGTCATCATATTTTTTACAATTTCTGCTGTTGACTTTTTTTTATTATCCAACTTTATCAACATTCTTGTTATAAAAATGTTTTCTTGTAATTATAATGTTATATCCATAACATTTAGACTTCTTTCTCATAACATTATCACTTATTTAGCAACCGAATTTTCCTTATTCGTTGTTCTGTTATTTTCTTTTTTAGTTTTCTTGGCGTATATTATATGATGTTATATACATATAATATTATATTACATTACAATGTTTTCATAGTTCAAAAAACCATTACATACTATTTTTAAACATTATTAGAGCCCCCAAAACACTCTTATTGTCACCTTTAAACTCCTATTACCTAATATAGCAGACATAATAAGAGAAAATAAGACATGATATAGACTCACGCCTTAGCACTGGGACAGTTTCTAGGAGTTCTTCCTTTTTTACTTTAGGTTTCTGTACAGTACTTCCTGTGGTGGCTGATTTCTCATCGCTGTAACATTACAGAGTGACCAGTGCAGAATACTACAGTACGTATCAGCGTAATGTCTTTAAATCCGTCTTCTGAATGCCTTGTGTATGTATTTTTGTTCCGTTAGCCACCTTTATGGCTGGACATGCTTAATTTTCTTCATCCGGAACCAGTGATGGCCCTTTTCGGACCCATGACCATTTAAAGTGAATAAAAAATACAATAATAACATATATTCATGCTCACCTAATTAGGTGTAATTGTACTTGAGTTATTACCGTTATGTGACAGCAAACGTAAAGTTGTCACTCAAAATGAGCCAACTAAATACTTGGTTGATTTGCAAAGCTAATTAGAAAGTCAAGTGGATAGTAAAAACTGAAAATTTAAAAGTGACTGGATGTATCAATATACGTTCATTCTTCCAGAATCGTCTCCCAGGAGCTAAGATTTTATTTCAAAGTAAACAACTGTGTGACAAATTCCGGCAAATCCCAATGTCTGCTACAAAAACAAGAAATTGTGAAATGCGGAAGACTGTTGCAGATGTTCTGCCAAAAAGACACTACAGTCTCTTTAAAAATTGTTATTATTTGATATTATTCCTTTTACAGAAAGAGGTGCAGTTTTATTTACTCTAATAATAAAACTCTTGTGTTCATAGTTTGTACAATCAAAATGTTTATAATTTATGTGAAATCCTGTTTCCTTTAAAATATGATTTTGTGCCAAGAAAACTGTGTTTTAAGGTGATGTGCATGGTTTCATTCCATTCCATTCCATTTTCTTCCGCTTATCCAGGTCTGGGTCACGGGGGCAGCAGTTTCAGTAGGGAAGTCCAGACTTCCCTACTCTCCGGCGACCTCTTCCATCCCCATCGGGAAGACACCAAGGCGTTCCCAGGCCAGCTGTGAGACATAGTCCCTCCAGCGTGTCCTAGGTCTTCCCCGGGGCCTTCTCCCGGCTGGGCATGCCCGAAACACCTCGCCAGGAGGCGCCCGGGAGGCATCCGGACTAGATGCTCGAGCCACCTCAACTGGCTCTTCTTCATGTGAAGGAGCAGCGACTCTACTCTGAGCTCCTCCCGGATGGCCGAGCTCCTCACCCTATCTCTTAGGGTGAGTCCAGCCACCCTACGGAGGAAACTCATTTCCGACGCTTGTATCCGCGATCTTGTTCTTTCGGTCATGATCCATAACTCATGACCATAGGTGAGGGTGGGAACGTAGATCAATTGGTAAACAGAGAGCTTTGCCTTCTGGCTCAGCTCTCTCTTCACCACTCACTCGTGAACAAGACCCCGAGATACATGAACTCCTCCACCTGAGGCAAGACCTCACTCCCAACCCGGAGGGTACAGTCCACCCGTTTCCGACTGAGAACCATGGCCTCGGAGGTGCTGAGTCTCATTCCAGAAGCTTCACACTCAGCTGCAAACCGCTCCAGTAAACGCTGAAGGTCACAGCCTGATGAGGCCATAAGGACCACACGACCACAAAGTCAATCATAGACCTGCGACCTAGGGTGTCCTGGTGCCAAGTGCACTTATGGAAATCCTTATGTTCGAACATGGTGTTTGTTATGGACAAACTGTGATTCGCACAGAAGTCCAGCAACAACACACCACACGGGTTCAGGTTAGGGAGGCCGTTCCTCCCAACCACGCCCCTCCAAGTCACACTGTCATTGCCCACATGAGCGTTGAAGTCTCCCAGTAGAACTATGGAGTCACCAGCTGGGGTGCTCTCCAGAACCCCTCTGATAGACTCCAAGAAGGCAGGGTACTCTGAACTGCCGTTTGGCGCGTACGCACAAACCACAGTCAGGACCCTTTCCCCAGCCCTAAGGCGTAGGGAAATAACCCTCTCGTTCACTGGGGATGACTCCAACACAGAGGCACCAAGCCGGGGGGTTAATAATAAGCCCACACCAGCTCGCTGCCTCTCCCCTGCAGCAACTCCAGAAAAGAACAAGGTCCAGTCCCTCGCAAGGAATTTGTTTCCAGAGCCGAAACTGTGGGTTGAGGTGAGTCCGACTATATCTAGTCGGAATGTCTCGTCCTCTTCCACAAGCTCGGGCTCCTTCGCCACCAGAGAAATGACATTCCATGTCCCAAGAACGCCAAGGACCAGGTCGCCCGGACACCCGCCCTCGACCACTGCCCAAATCGCAATGCACCGGACCCTTATGCTTGCCCCTGCATGTGGTGGGTCTGCGGGGGGGAGTTCCCGTGTGGCTTCTTCGGGCTAGGCCCGGCCAGGCTTCACGGGTGAAGGCCTGGCCACCAGGCGCTCGCCTGCGAGCCCCTACCCCAGGCCTGGCTCCAGGGTGAGGACCCGATATCCCACCTCCGGGCGAGATGTGGTCACTCCTCTTGCTCTTCTTCATTAGGTCTTCTGAATCACTCTTAGTCTGGCCCGTCACCTAGAACCTGTTTGCCTTGGGAGACCCTACCAGGGGCATAAAACCCCCGACAACATAGCTCCTAGGATCCCTCGGGCACTCAAACCCCTCCACCACGATAAGGTGGTGATTCACGGAGGGGTGCATGGTTTAATGACATTTCATATTCACATGAGTCTGTTTGATGCAATTTAAGGCAAAATAAGGGTAGGGCGTTCGTTGTGAAAAAAATAGCATACATACTTATTTTTAATTGCAGAGCCCTGATTTTGACCAAAACTATGTAAAATTTGCTGAAATATGTTTTTTTTTCCACAAATAAATGTTAACCACAAAACTGCAAAATTCTAATTGTGGCGAGGGATGACTGTACTGTCAGAACATTTTCTAAACATTTTTTACACACATTTTAAGTACAGATTTGAGCAGCCTTTAAGCACTGATTTTGAAGTATCGATTTGGCACCAGTATCGGATCATATGTAAACGATACCCAACCCTAACTGGAACAAGAATTAATTATTATCAAAACCATTTTTTGTATTGGACGTTGACCAGCGATTGTGTTTGACCTTTCAGGCCTCCGTTGTGATGACTAGTTTATTTTTATTATACCAACCTCCCAATAAGTCACTAAACCTGCATTGGTTTTTGAGAAGATAGTAAGTACAGAGTAAAATGAGGATCCATTTTCTGTTTTTTCTTGTGTTTAGGCCCAGTTGAAAGAAAGTATTTCATGTTATTTGCCCACTTTCTGCTGTGGGGGTTATGTTCTGATTGCACTGCAAGAATGGCTTGTTTTTCCTTTACCACCTGTCTTATGAAAAAAGAACGAGGCGAAAAATCGAAGGGTAATAAGAATGTGCAAGAGAAAGGGGTGGCCTGTCTGTCTTTTTGAAGAAAACTCATGGGGGCATCTCAGCTGTGCCCCTTTGCACATCATGGCACAAGTGTCGGTCTGTCTGCACGCAGGCATCATAACATTAACGAAGCGAAAAAGACGATTAGCTGAATCTACAATTGCCCCTGCTTCGGTCCCTGCCGATATTCCTTATTCGCTTCTATGCCGGCATAAATGAGAAGGTGCACAGTGAGAGAATGTAAATATGACCTCATCCTCGATCGGAAATGAGCCCTTATTAAAATTTCAAGATGTTGAATATCTGTGCAGCTTTAGAGAAGTAAAAACCATCAAATGAGCAGCCTTTCTGGCTTTTCGCGGTTGGAAAAGTGGCCGTCATTGGGAGCGATGGAATAAGATGATAAGAAAAGATGCAGGGTGGATATCCCCTTCTTGTTTCCTTATTGTCTTGTTATCTTGCTTCTCATCATTAATCTGTTTCACAAAATCAACACCAAGCCATAGAACAGGCCATAGGATTTGTTCTAGACACCCAAAAATATGAACAAAAACACATTAAATGGAGAATACTTATAATTGTACATGCAGAAAATGATGCAAAATACATACATATGGGTTTTGTTATTAATTCCTTCCAAAATCTCAGACAAAAATCAAGGCAAATTTTCCCAGAAGAAACAATGTCAATCCAATGACTCTATACCAGACAAATATGTTTAGTGGAGCCGCACGGTGGCCGAGTGTTTAGCATGTTAGACACACAGTCAGGAGCTGTGGAAGATCTGCGTTTGAATCTCCATTTGGCATCTCTGTGTGGAGTTTGCATGTTCTGTTTGAAAATGCAGAACTTGATACTGCAGACCAGTAAGTCCTGGCGAGATCAACAACACAGTACGGGTCAAAACGGTGCGATAAAACGGAGGCAGAATTTTGGCGTAACAAAAAACGAATCACAAAAAACCGGGTCAAACCAAAGTTTGATGGAACTCTGTAGCAAATGTGCAGAATAACAATAGCCAAGATATCCAGTATGATGGAAGAATCACGACTGAGATATGGACAAACATATTTCATGTTGCACGTCATGAGCTCACGATATTCTATGTATTATTCTCGTATTCATCACAGAGATTACTGTATATCTTGAAAATACACAATAAGTGTGTTCAACACACAATAACAAACAGAAGCAAAACCCTTGCTTGATATCGCACTGATGAAGATTATACATTAAAGTATACTCAAACTGGGGGGGAAAGAATGGCTCAACCTTTTGACAGGTTTTTTTTTTTATTGCAGAAGTGCAAAACTCATTTGAGCCGTTGACACTTTACAGATTTTAGATAGGTGATTGTTGAGAGGCAGCCAGGTAGGCCTATCGATTGGACAAATAAGCATTTTTGATACAGGTTATGGACTTTATGGGCAAAAAGGAATATTTAAACGACCTATAGTATGTACGAAGTGGAAGTTTTAGAGTTGAACACAATTAATTCCCGGGTGTTGGTCAACTTCTGACTTAAAACTTGCAAAAATTATGCACGCACTAACTAACTGAGTAATCAGATATAGGTTGCCACCATTACTGATTGCACGCAGCAGAATAAGAGAATGAGGGTGCAGATGGTGCTTGTTCTATCTCAGCTCAGGAGATTTTGTTTTTCCATCCATCCATTTTTTGTAATACCTCATTAGGGTCACGGGTATGCTGGAGCCTATCCCAGCTGACTTTGGGCGAGAGGCGGGGTACACCCTGGACTGGTTGCCAGTCAATCTCAGGGCACATATAGACAAACAAACATTCACACTCTAATGGACAATTTAGAGCGGCCAATGAAGCTAACATGCATGTTTTTGGAATGTGGGAGGAAACCGGAGTACCCGGAGAAAACCCACACACGCACGGGGAGAACATGCAAACTCCACACAGAGACGCCCAACAGAGATTTGAACCCTGAACCTCCTGACTGTGAGGCCAACACGCTGCCCACTCATCAACCTGTTGGATATTTTGTTTTTATTCTGTAAATTTGTTAAGTTGCACTAAATTTGTTGTTGTTTGAATGACCCCCAGTGCAAATATAAAGTGTTTTCAATAGAACATAAAGTAAATCCAGTTAACCCATTCCAGACACACAAACAACATAAAATGAACAAAAAATACATTTTATAAAGAGTATTTTTTTTCTTTTTGATTTTCATATGGAAAACAATACAAAATAATTATACTATTGTTTCTCACCTTCTTGATCAAATTTCTTTTGACTCATGTTGGGCGGTACTCAGGCAAACATCACAAACTGTGAGTTAGCATAGGAGGCTTTGCTTGCACAGTTGATTGGACCAAAAGAAACCAGTGTGTTACCTTTGTACTCGTATTTCCTGATATAGCAGGAAAAATAAAACATAAATAAAGCGTGATATAGCCATGTTTATATTTGAAACGACCTAATTTTAGGCAAAAAAAAATTACTTTCTGACTAATAACAGGCTGCAGTCAACCCAAAACTGCACTGATTTTTATAACAAATCCCAATTTTTGTTCATGCTGCACCCACTCATGCAACAGAAAAACCTTTTTGTGAATGTCTCACTACACATAAGCTTTAAAGTGCTTATTTGCCCAGCCACCAAGAAATGATTAGCAGCAACAATTACCCAGGAAATGCCTGGCAACCAAATAGAGTAAACAAACCCAACAGCCATTAGCTTCTGGAGTACACCTCTTTTCCAATGGGGGACATTGTACCGGTGTTGCTGGCAGGTGTACACAGACATAGCGGAATTGTGTCGTCCAGCCTCACATGTAAACTGGATGATTGGACACGGTAATGCCCCAATAAAGCCCACATGGTTGCTAATTAGTTGGAATCAAACACTTTTACAATAAAGAACCATCCTGTGAGCTGGACACGGTGACTGGGTAAGGAAAACACACTTTTTCAGATGTAACATTCAAGCAACCAGTGATGGATGCGCACAAAGTCGGTTTGCGTCCTGTTGGGTTGTGAGATTCTTCATTGTGTGTGTCAGGACATGGCTGCAGAAGACAGATTCAGCACTCTGATGGTATTAGCGTTCACAGTAGACCGTGGTTGAACAACACCCTTTCACGCATTCATAGAAAATTTGGATGCGTACCAAACATTTTAGACTGCACAAAAAGTATACGGCAAAGTTCTAGTGTGAGTTCTCGTCAACGCCCCAGGGAAGAAATTCGGGCTCAAGTCTTTGCCCGGGGCATCTTTACCCATTAGGCATGCTGACCTTACGGGTTTGATTTCCAAAGCAAGAAACTTATTGACTCACAGATTTGAATGATATGTTATACGCATGGTAGACCAGGTCAGATGACTAAATATGTCATGGATCAATGCTCTGGAAGAAAGGATAGGAAGTCGCCACATACAGTAATGTCCAAAATAATAGCAGTGCAATGTGACTAACCAGATGAAGTACTTTTATTAGTATATTTTTATTGCTACATGGCAAAACAAGCTACCAGTAGGTGCAGTAGATTCTCAGAAATGAGGTTTGCAGGGCTTTCTAATTAATTTATTTGAAATGAACTTGCACTATTCCCAAGGAAATAGATCTAAATCCTGCTAGATGTCAGTGAGGTTTTGGGATGGAATTGTTCTTCACATCCCACCCACGAGCTTATAGAATATGCATACGGCACATTTGCATGTGCACACTGATGTTCACGTGGGCAGTGAACCCAGAGTTACTGTTCGGTAAAATCACGGTCAATTTATCTTTAGTTTTTTAAAATTTAAGTACTATAATCAATAAACCAATCAATATCAATAAACCCTCCTTCCTGAGCCACGACCTTAATGTGGTGTAGGAGTTTGCGTGTCCCAATAATATTAGGAGCTAAGTTGTCGGGGGCTTTCATGCCCCTGGCAGGGTCACCCATGACAAACAGGTCCTAGGGGAGGGACCGGACAAAGAGTGGCTCAACAGACCCCAATGAAGAAAAAGAAAAATGGACGTGGTTTTTCCTCGCCTAGACGCGGGTCACCAGGGCCCCCTCTCTGGAGCCAGGCCTGGACGTGGGGCAGGATGGCGAGCGCCTGGTCGACGGGCCTTCACCCATTGGGGCCCGGTAACTTGGGTAACGTGGGTCCCCCTTCCCATGCATTCGTGGGAGGGGCCAAAGGGGTGCAAGCTGGGTGGCTAGCTTTGGGTTTGTGGAATGTCAACTCTCTGGTGTTCAAGCCTGTACGTTGGATTTTAACCCGGTAAACGAGAGGGTAGTTTCCCTCCGCCTTCGGGTGGGGATGGGTTTTGACTGTTGTTTGCGCTTATGAGCCAAACGGCAGTTGAGAATAGCCTTCCTTTTTGGATTCCCTAGAGGTAGTGCTGGAAAGTGCTCCCTTGGGGGATTCCCTTGTTATAGCGCTGCCTTGTTGACATTTTTTTTTCAGACCTATACATATACTGTAAGAGGACAGTATGATTATTTGCTATATCATTTTTCAGAGAGTATTGATACTACTGATCCTCCTCATAAAAAGAACAGTATGATTAATTGCGATATCGATATTTGATACGTCAGTGTTGATACCACACCGTAAAAGATAACAATGCAATAGCTATGTTTGAAACTGGTATATTGATATTATAGCATTTAAAAAGAATGAGAAATGAACTGTGAAATCTATAGCTGATACTGGTGAGTCGATACCATACACAGTACAAGTCACAAAATCACAATATTTATATTTGGTTTTGTATTGATGCTACTGATACTACAAAAAAAAGAACAATATGATTCATATGCATTATCAAAATTTCATACTGGTATGCTACTCATACAAATAATGGGGTAATTCATTCCCATATTAATATTTCTATCTAATTAAGATAATATTACAATGTCTTTATTTGAAAGTGCTATATTGATATTCCATCCATCCTTTTTCTTCCCCTTGTCCTAGGTCGGGTCGCGGGGACAGCAGCCTAAAGCGGGGAAGCCCAGATTTCCCTCTCCCCGGCCACTTCTCTTTCCGGCGGATCCCGAGGCGGTCCCAGGCCAGCTGAGAGACATAGTCTCTCCAACGTGTCCTGGGTGTCAGGTCTCCTACCGGGCCCTGAACACCTCCCCAGGGAGGCGTCCGGGAGGTATCCTAACCAGATGCCCGAGCACCTCATCCGGCTCCTCTCAATGCCGGACACTGTCGAATGCCTTCTCCAAGTCCACAAAACACATGGAGACTGGTTGGGCAAACTCCCATGCACCCTCAGGAGTTAAAACTGCTTCTGACAGAGGATTCTGCCAGATGTTCCCAGCAGACCCTCACGATGCGTGTGGGTCCGCCACATCTGACCGGCATCCTCCCCCGCCATCGGAACACTCTTTACCCGAGTGTCCAAAACGTCTGGCCGCAAGTCTGATGACACGACTACAAAGTCTGTCATTGATCTGCGGCCCAGGGTGTACTGTTGCCAAGTGCACATGTGGACAACCTTGTGCTTGAACGTGGTGTTTGTTATGGACACTCCGTGATGGCCACAGAAGTCCATTAACAAAACACCGCTCAAGTTCAGATCAGGGGAGCCCCTCCTCCCAATCACACCTCTCCAGGTCTCACTGTCTCCGCGTAACATGACGGTTGAAGTCCCCCAGGAGAAAGAGGGAAAAGGAGAGACCTGTCACATAAGTGTAGCTTTATTTACATATAACATGCCATACATGTAAAGCATAGTGCGACATCTGAAACATAAATTTTTGTTAAATTATGAAACCTTGACTACTGCAATTATAATCGACCACTGTGCCGCTCGCTCTGCTTTTACCCAGACAGCAAGGCTCATACCCGGGCAGTGCAAGTTTGGAGGCAGCCTCATTCATGGATCTTCTTTTCTTTGGAAGCACAGACATACTTCTTTTACTTGACTTGTTAGATTTTGTGAATACGACTCATGTCTTACTAATATACGTGCCCGTGGGATTCGTATGAATTATTACTTACGTAAATGGACAGGATGGATGTTAACTTTTACGAATGTTTACTTCTCTGTTGTTAATGTGACCTTGTGTTTTCTGTCCAGAACATTCCAGGAGTAAAAGGACTCGCATGACGAACTGAAGGACTACATACCACTACATACCAGAAATGTGGATAATAAATAAAAACGCTTTGGAGCATCATTTGTAAGGAAAGTTGTTTTTTGTCTGTCATTATTTAAAGTCTGTACATTTATAGAAAAAAAAGCTATTGACAGGCTGCAACATATTTGAAAAATAGAAATGCTTTACCTGAATAGGAGTGTGTGATGTATGTACTCCCAACAATGAACACGACATCATCTGGAGTGCAACCAGCGTGTATGCGAGGTTTATGTCCAGCACATCCACCAAGTAAGCTTGCAAAGCTGACTGACTGCCAATATGCAACTAAGACTTTTAAATAAACACAAACTAATAAGACAAACTCATTCATTCATTTCTTTTCTATACCGCTTATCCTCATTAGGGTCACGGGGATGCTGGAGCCTATCCCAGCTGACTTTGGGCGAGAGGCGGGGTACACCCTGGACTGGTCGCCAGTCGATCGCAGGGCACATATAGCCAAACAAACATTCACACTCACATTCATACCGATGGACAATTTTTAGAATCGCCAATGAAGCTAACATGCATGTTTTTGGAATGTGGGAGGAAAGCGGAGTACAAGGAGAAAACCCACACACGCACGGGGAGAACATGCAAACTCCACACAGAGATGCCCAACGGAGATTTGAACCCAGGTCTTCCAGATCTCCTGACTGTGTGGCCAATGTGCTAACCACTCATCCACCGTCCGGCCAATAAGACAAACTGATTATAACAAACAACGTTCAAGATAAATCATCTATAAACTAATGCATAGCTTTTATAAAATAGTTTTTCAATGGTCTGTGTTGGTGAGTGTGAATGGTTGTTTGTCTATATGTGCCCTGCGATTGACTGGCGACCAGTCCAGGGTGTACCCTGCCTCTCGCCCAAAGTCTGCTGGGGTAGGCTCCAGCATCCCCGTGACCCTAATGAGGTATTGACATTGACCAAAGGGCTGTACAAATGAGCTAACCAGCTAAAAGTAATATAGTAGCTATTATTATGATTTCAAATACTCCCTTTGAACCGGTCCAGGGTGTACCCCGCCTCTCGCCTGAAGTCAGCTGGGATAGGCTCCAGCAGACGCCGTGAGGAAAATGGATGGATGCATGGAGTGTTTCTCTCTAAATCTGCAGACGGATGGCTGCTCCTCTCAGTTTCCAGCAACACATAATCCCACAATAAATATAAAACAACTTTGGTGCTACTTTTACATATTTTCTTAGGTCTCGCCAACTTTTTTTCTCTGCGGACTTGACAGCACAGGTTGTGAACACGTGACACAACCACGAAGTGTTCCAAACTGTCACGGTTTCGTCTCGGCATGGTGTAACGACCCCGAGGATGCACAGACCAGGACGCTAAGCATTCGTTCATTCATTCATTTTCTATACCGCTTATCCTCACTAGGGTCACGGGGATGCTGGAGCCTATCCCAGCAGACTTTGGGCGCGAGGCGGGGTACACCCTGGACTGGTCGCCAGTCAATCGCAGGGCAGGACGCTAAGCAGGTCAGGAAAATGATTCTAATAAATAATAATGCTAAGGACAGGTAGGAAAAACACGAAATAAGAAAACAACATTTAACATAAGAGAACATACATTTGGACTTGGCTGCCTTAGAGGCTTGCCACCCTCTCCCCATGAGGAAGAATAGTGGAACCCCAGCCCTGATCCTGAGATTTGTCAGCAGGAAAGATAAAGTAGCACCGATGAAACAAGGCCATAAGCTAAAGGGAGCTAATGTTTATCTAAAAAAAAAACCAATGCAGAAGTTGCTAAAAAAAAGCTAGAAATATGAGGAAGCTGAACAAAATCCAAAACACGTGGGTTAGAAAGTGCAAAGTATTCATTCAACTGAAGGGTTCACCTGAGGAGGCCAAAGTGATTGTTGTTAAAGATCCGAGGGAGCTGGAAAAATATGGAGGCTGGCTGTACTTTAAAAAAAATACAAATAAATAAGCACAGTTCAACTACCTCAATGGATGATAATATTAAGGTTGGGATACAACACATGGCTGTGAACTGTAAACCCATAGAAGTACACGGAATACAATAATACAGACTTAGCATCTGAGATCGATCCTGATATGTTCTTTTCACGCAACACCAATAACTGTAACTACTATCCTGAAGAGGATTCTAATAACTCCATCAAATCTAAAGGGAAACTGTCCATAATTCACTTCAACAGTAGGAGTATGTATACAAACTTCACTGCTATAAAGGAATATCTACAACAAATTGAACAACCATTTAGTATCATAACAATATCAGAAACATGCTTTAATGAAGATAAAGGTATTGACTTTGAGCTTGATGATTAAATTTTCAATTATGTAAACAGGGAAAATAGACTAGGTGGAGGTGTCGCAATATATGTTTATAAACATCTCAAATTTAACGTAATAGAAAATATGACAGTAACAATAAAGGATGTGTTAGAATGTGTATCTATAGAAATTGACAACGGAAATAAGAAAACTGTTATAATAGGTTGTTTATACCGGGCTCCGGGCTCCAATTTAGAAATATTTACAGATTGGGTGGAAAAAATGTTTTCAGTAGTAAAAAAAAAAAAACGATTCATCTATGGAGATTATAACACTGATTTGATAAATCCAAATAAACACAAAACAACCGATGGATTCATCAATAGGATGTATAGTATGAGCCTCCACCCAATCATAACAAGACCCAGCAGAATCACAACACATAGTGCTACACTTATAGATAATATTTTTACAAATAGCGTCGAGACTGTAACCACTAGTGGCTTAATGGTATGCAATATAACCGATCATCTGCCTGTTTTTACACTGCATGACTATGATAATGACTATGATATGATATTTATCATAAAACACCCCAAACATCTGTATTTAAACGATTACGGACTGAGAAAGCATTAAGCTCACTTGAATCAGATTTATCACAACAAGAATGGTGGTGTAGATGGTGCCGTCAACACATTTTTACACGTATTTTCTTTTTTATGTGACAAAAATGGTCCTGTCCGTAAAGTAAGTAAAAATAACACTGCTATGAAATCTCCATGGATGACTAAGGGTATACAAAATGCTTCTAAAAAGAAAAATACTTTATATAAATGATTCATTAAATTAAAAACTGAAGAATCCGAACATAGATATAATTTGTATAAAAATAAATTGACTAATATAATAAGAGCTAGTAAAAAATCATATTATACCAATCTATTAAATTAATAAAAATAATACTAAACCAAAAATAAATAATAAAATGATACTAAAAGGGTTTGGGGAATACTTAATAATGTAATTAAAGGTAACAATAATAATAATAATAATAATAATAATAAATATCCAGACTATTTTATTGATGAGAATAGAAATATCTATAATATGAAAAAATACTAAATGGTTTCAATGAATTTTTTGTCAATGTTGGACCAGATTTGGCAGCAAATATTCCGGAGTCTAGTTGTAATAAATTGGAGTTGTTGATAGCAATCAACTCACACACAATGTTTCTCTCGGGAGTTAGTGAGGCAGAAGTAATAGATATTGTTAATAATTGTAAAAACAAAACATCCATTGACTGTTTTGATATAGATATGATGATAGTTAAAAGAGTAATAAGAAGTATCTCCAAACCCTTAACGTACATATGCAATTTATCATTCCGGACTGGGACATTTCCAAGTAAAATGAAAATTGCCAAAATAATACCACTGTACAAAGATGGGAACAAACACATTTTTACAAACTATAGACCTGTCTCGCTACTCCCTCAGTTTTCCAAAGTATTAGAAAAACTTTTTAATAAGAGATGAGAATCATTTATTGATAAATATAATATAATTCATGATAGTCAGTATGGTTTCAGGTCAGGGAGGTCAACATCAATGGCAATACTTGAGGCAGTGGAAGAGATTACAAATAGTTTAGACAGTAAGAACTATGCAGTTGGGATATTTATTGATTTAAAAAAAGCCTTTGACACCATCAATCCTTCAATATTATTTAAAAAAACTTGAAAGATACGTTATTAGGGGGGTGGTTTTGAACTGGATGCGTAGCTATTTATTAGGGAGACAACAGTATGTGAAGTTCGGCGATTTCAAATCCCAGTGTTTGGCTGCTGCTCGCGGGGTCCCTCAGGGATCTGTACTAGGCCCCAAGCTGTTCAATCTCTATGAATGACATAAATGACATATTTAATGTGTCAAACTTATTAAAATTATTAATATTTGCAGATGATACAAATATTTTCTATTCTAGTGATAGTTATGGTAAACTTATAGATATTGTAAACAAGGAACTAATCAAACTAAAAGAATGGCTGGATGGCAATAAACTATCCCTATATTTAAATAAAACAAAAGCTATGTTTTTTGGAAATTATAAAGAAATTAGATGGTATTATAATAGATAAAGTGACAGAAAATAAATTTCTAGGTGTAATTATTGATAGAAAACTAAGTTGGAAAGCACACATAAGACACATGCAAAATAAAATTTCTAAAAGCGTGTCAATCATCAATAAAACTAAATATTTCCTAGAATATAATGCACTGTATTTGTTGTACTGTTCATTGGTTTTGCCATATTTGACTTACTGTATAGAAGTTTGGGGGAATAATTAAAAAAGTTCACTTCATTCCCTCTTTGTACTCGTGTACTTTTTGTCTGCATACCAATATTTTATTTTTGCAGTCAAAACTGTTAAAGTTTTTTGATCTGGTTGATTTTTATACTGCACAGTAAACATAAACATAAACATATCCTACCTACTAACATTCAAATGTTTTTTACACGGAGAGAACGGGGTTATAAACTGAGGGGATGTGCTAACTTTAAAATCCAAGCAGTGAGAACCACCAGGAAATGTTTGTGTGGTCTGTATGTGGCGTCAAACTTTGGAACAGATTGGGGCTACAGCTCAAGAAATGTCCAAACATTCGTCTATTTAAATCAAAATACAAAGAAACGGTTCTGTCTCAGTACAAGAATGAGGAAAGAGGTACTTGAACGTTACCTTGTGTTTTGGGTACTATTAGATATCATACATTAGAAGGGTAAGCATTAGAAGGGTAAGCAGGCCTATGTAAGGCCAAGATAACAGGGTGTTTATTAATCGCTTTGAAGTATGTACTAACTCTATGATTATTTATTTAACATCGGCATGGAAATTCACACAATTATGTAATATGGTGATTGCATCACAGTGCATTATATTAAGAATAGAATAGGAATATGATACCTCATATCACACATGTATAGTACATAATCTGCTTATATATGGTCTCTTATTAGACGCATAATTTCCTTGCTTTATGGTGGCCATTAACATTATTATCATCACCTTATATTCATACATAACAACCTAAATAGTGATTTCAGGTTTATAGACTAAATTGATCTTAAACAGGGGGTAAAGGTGATGATGGTAATAATTGATCACATGAAAGATATACATATTGTCATTACTATGTTGTCTTTTCTGGATTTTTTCTCATACAATAAACTCAACAGATCAGGGCAGACAAGTGGAGGTTCTTTTGCAGGAGATTTTCCACCTTCTTGCAGCAGACCACCAAAATCTTGTCTCTTCTAATGCAGAGGATAGGACACCCACAGAGCAAAATTCATCAGAGTAGGGCAGACAACTGGAGGCTCGGCTGCAGGAGATCATCCACCTTCTCGCAGCAGACCTCCAAAAACGTGTCTCTTTTAATGCACAGTATAGGACACATGCAATAACATCCCCAGATTAGGGCAGACAAGTAGAGACTCCGTTGAAGGTCAGACTCACACCGTGGGCGTCCCCCGGCCGGAACCGCCGGGTATCTCCGTCGCCGTCGGGTCGGTGTGTGTGTGGCGGATCCGGGCCACACCCATGCCATTGGAATAAGCGTGCCGTCTGGCCCCCACACCATGTCCTCGTGCTCTTCTGGCGTGAATCTCGCCCTTTCCTCCTCCATGGCCTTGAATATCTGGAGTGTCCAGAAGCCGCTCTCCGCGAGGTCTAATTCTGGTTGGAGCATTCAGCAATTCGGTATGTGGAATTAAATAATGGAATGGATTGAGCAAGCGATTCAAACAATGTACTAACGGCGAATCCAAGAAACAATACAAGCAGTTGATGTTAGCAAAGTACAAGGACGAAGAGGCCTGAACCACCGTGTTCATCCAGTGCTGATGTCTGATCACTGCTACACTTATTGCATCGACGATTCTAAGACTGCAAGGGAAGCTCAAGCTTGTTCAGGCTAACTGGCCGGAAAAAAAATGAGCCACTGACAGTGTATTAAGTCGTCATTCCTTTGTCAATACATCGTCGGCACTTACCCAATAATTTGTCTACGTTCTGTTCTATATTATCTTACTATTTATTATGATTATCATATGAAGTAGTTCCGGTGACAAGAACATGACTACTATTTTACCACATTTTACCATTACCATATCATTTCCTATGTAATTTAATTTACAATTGATGTACAACGAATCGGGGGTTGTAGTAAATAAGCTTTGCTTCTTCCTACTCATTGTGGCTCAGCTAAGTTTGTGGATGAGGCGGGGTACACACAGGACACATTTATACAATCAACCATCCACAACTACTGCACGAGCAATTTAGTGTCTCCAATTAGCCCAACTTATATGTTTTTAGGACGAGGGAGTAGTAGTCCCATGAGAAACCTGGACATGCAAACATATAAATTCTACACCAATGGAGATTGGAACCCTCATCCCCTGACTGTGGCTCCGGCTCTACATATATCCTAAAATGATATAAAATGATTTATAATTGCTTGTCTGTAGTAATCATCCATCCCTATAAAACATATCCTCCAAAAATGGCCAAAAATGGCCTTCATGTGTGATGAACCAAAAGCTCCGTACTGTGACTCTTCATTTTCTGGCTGCCGATTGTGCCTTCATTTAGACACGGGACCACATAATGTGTGATCTATTTCTACCAATGACTTAAAGCAGCTGACTCGGTGGGTGCATGAATAAGTGGGAAAGCAGCCAACACTTACTGTGCAATACAAAACTTGACAACTTGACAACTCAGACCCTTTCGGACAAGGTTGCTTCTGTTCTAGAGAAGGCCTGACTTTTACCATTATGTATGGTTGTCGTCCAATGAAACCCTGGTATGTGCAAGGAAGAATGGAACAGCGAGGTCAAGTCCTTCATTTTTTTAAAAAGACTGAAAAGTAGGGATGCTCCAATCAATCGGCCACTCGCAGTAGTGTTCAAAATAATAGCAGAGCAATGTGACTAACCAGATGAATAACTGTTATTAGAATATTTGTATTGCTACATGGCAAACAAGTTACCAGTAGGTGCAGTAGATTCTCAGAAAACAAACAAGACCGAGCATTCATCATATGCACACTCTTAAGGCTGTGCTATTGGCCAATTAGTTAAAAGGGATGTTTGGCATTCTCTCAGTAATCAGTGATCCATTTGGGGAAAAAACGGGTGTGAATCAGGTGGCGCCTATTTAAGGATGAAAGCAGCACTTGCTAAACATGCATTTCTCTTTGAAAGCCTGAGGAAAATGGGTCGTTCAAGACATTGTTCCGAAGAACAGCGTACTTTGATTAAAAAGTTGATTGGAGAGGGGAAAATTCATGAAGAGGTGCAAAAAAAGTTTGGCTGTTCAGCTCAAAACACCCCAAAACCCCCTGACACGACCAAGCCCTGTATCAAATCAAGCTACACTGTCTTCATAGTTATTTTTATTAATACACATGAAATGCAACCCAAACATCTCAACAGACTTAAAAGAAGGCCTCCCCATACACGCCACACCCCATCACCACACACACAGATAAATGAATGTAATGTATGTATGTAAAGTTGAGCAAAGAGGAACCGGGTGAAGAGGAGAAGCTGTACTACAAAAACCCCACAATGATTTCATGCAAATAATAAAGTTAAAACGGTTAGAGGATGGAAAATAAAAGCGTAATGGAATTACTGCACAAGTAAAGTAATACAGTCAAGTAAACGCCATTTGTTGATTGAATAAGTAACGCAAAAGGCCACATCTGGACAACAAATCACACGTTACAATACACATGTGAGTACCTGAAAATAAATGCTAAAATGTTGCGCCCTGCTGTCATGTTCATCAAAACCATATTCTCTCTGCAGCCAAAATAAAAGAATTGGCTTCACTGTTCAATGCTTCTGCAACGCACTGTTTGAGGTTTTAAATGCATGTTTCCCCCCACTGTCTGTATATGTCCTCTCTTAGCATTTCCACTTACTATCTTAGCTCATTCATATTAAGTTTCATACTGGAGCGCGGCTGTGTCCTGATAAGGTCACCAGTAAAATGTATGTACTGGTATCCCGGTACTGGCGGTAGTCTCTTCCCTAAACGGAAAGTGACACAAGTTTATCTGCTTTATATGCTAATAAATTCAAACAAAAGGAAAAAAAAAGTTGGGTGTGCAGTTCGACCCTCACCATGCCAGGCAATTCTACAACCAGATCTGAGCAGTGAGAAGAGAAAGAGGGCAATCGCATTCAATTACTGCTGCCCTCACCCTGCATTTCAGCTCTAACAGACAAACTGCTCAGGTTGTGTGCTTGCTGAATAAAATGTATATAAATAACAGAGCGGGAGAGGGCGAGATGGAGGAGAAGGGGAAGTCGATGCCATTAATTTCTCTCCTTCATTCACATTCATGCAGTGGGCCCATCACTCTCGGACGCGTGATCTTAAACAGATTTCTTGGCGCTCACCGCCATCAGCGTATTTTCCCTGTCATGTATCAAAGCTGTCGTGAGTATGAATAAACCCCCCCGAACCCGGCGTCATATCCTGGCAGAGCCCCAACGATATTGCGCTGCACATCAGGAACGAGTGGGGGCCGCTGTGCTGCCGGGAGCCCGCCCTGCTGCATGCCTGGGATCATCGCAGGAGACGACACCATACATCAGCGGGGACATAGGCTGTCAGAGCGTGAATAGGTTTTGTCATGAATGAATAACTACCAAAAATGTGCGGCAAGGGGAAGACGAGCGCTTTAGTTGCCTATGCCTTTTCATCTCCTGTGAGCCACACTTCGGGATCTTTGTGAGGGAGGAGGAAAGGGTGTGTTGAAATAAACAGATTCCTCAGTGGGAGTAAATGAGAAAAGACAGATGCATGTTCGCAGTAAAGGAAACAAAAGCGCGAATGTGAGCGACGTAAATGTTGTAATCTGATGTCAACTGTTCCTTTCTGGCTTGTGTCATCTTTGCACAAAGCAAAGCAACTGAAATAGAACGACAAAACCTACACATCATCACAATTTCTCCACAGTTTTGTCGGCTAAGCATTCCCTGATTCAGACTGTTTTCTGATATGAATCATGGCAGTTTGAGAAAGAAACTCATGGAATGGGATGAATGAAACAGTCTAAATATGGTTTACAAATTACAGGTGTATAGCTTTTTCGAGAACAATGCAAATCTAATATTGGTCGGCCCCTTCCAGTATTTTGCCATCAGTCACATGCAACTGTTGCACAAGTCTGATTTTGCTATGTGAGTGTAAGAAGAAAAAGACATATGGAATGGGAAGAATTAAAATCTAAACATGATGAGTATGTTACAGGTGTATAGATTTTTCAAGAACAATTCATCTAATGTGTGTCTGCCACTTGTGCGATTGTGCTATGTGACAGTGATGAGAAAGAAACACATATAATGGGATGGTTAAATTGAGTCTAAATATGATTTACACCTTACAGGCGTATAGATTTTTCAAGAACAATTCATCTAATGTGTGTCTGCCACTTGTGTGATTGTGCTATGTGACAGTGATGAGAAAGAAACACATATAATGAGATGGTTAAATTTAGTCTAAATATGATTTACACCTTACAGGCGTATAGATTTTTCAAGAACAATTCATCTAATGTGTGTCTGCCACTTGTGCGATTGTGCTATGTGACAGTATTGAGAAAGAAACAAATATAATGGGATGGTTAAATATAGTCTAAATATGATTTACACGTTACAGGTGTATAGATTTTTTGAGAGCATACGTCTGTGGTGTGTCCAGTATCAGTCAGACGCAACTGTGGAGCAACTTTAATCGTGCTGTGTGAGTGCATGTGTCCAGACGGCTGTTAGACTGAAAATGCATTGAGTTATTAGACTGAATGTAAGGTGTAAACATGCCAATACTTCACAGTACATCATCACATACGTCACGTCATGGCTAGGGGACAGTGTCACGGAAAGGGTGGAGCTTCAAAACCATTCAAGTTTTAATTGTTTAAACCTGCTGGTTGAAAATAATTAATTCAATTCAAACAACTGTCTTCCTGATGACAATTGCATCTATTGTGTGACTCACAGTATTTTTCCATCAGTAATATATACATCTTGCACAACTCTTGATTCTGCTATGTGAGTGTGTGTGTCACTCTTCTGGAAGCTAATAGACTGAATCTTTAGGTGTAATAATAAAATCTAACATTTTGAAATATAGGTATGGGGCATCAGAGTCCAAAGTCTAGATTTGATAATATCGTGTTAATTTGTCACCAGTGAGTGAGACAGTAAAAAGTTATCAGGATAAAAAAAGTGGCTAAAAAAGATTTAGCGTTCCATCCCACAGGATGAAACAGTCCATACTGTGAAGAGGTGGGTGAGAATGAGAAGGTGAGGAAGTTGGCTTGAAGTGGGAGGGGACATCAAATCTTGCTTGTACGCTCGCTCCACACGCCAAGCATGCCACCTGCTGATTTCCCGTCTGCCCTGGCACAATCTCTCCTGGCAGCTGGCATGGCTTCCAGGGAATGCACGCAACAATAGTTAGGAAGGCTGAGCCACCATTGGTGTCAAGGATGAGCGCCACCTCTCGCTCTCGAGCTTCTGCTTTCTGGCAAACTTTTGACCCTTGTGTCCGACTCAAGGGTGGACACGATCATGCGTGAGCACGTGCGTGTGCAGACACATATGTTGTGTACCTGCACCTGCCACAACACTTTGCATGGGGGGCATGACAGAAAATAATTGAGAACCACTGATCTGATGCAATACAAAGCAGCAAATACTATACAACCAGCACTACCGGGAGGTGTCTCCATCTCTTCCATGCGAGCACATAAAGCATTGTCGACGAACCCTTGACTTATTTATGCATTTACAAGAAGAGGGAACAATGAAACGACTCATGTGATGTTATGTACCTGAACGTTCAGGGTATAGGTTAAACGATGCTTACACTGCAAACAGAACGAGGTCTGTGTCTGCTTCTGTGTGTGTGTGCGTGTTCGTGTGTCCATCCCCAAAGGTCCAGCAGTTCCCCCTGACTAACTGTGTAATCAATGATGAAAAATGCTGAAATGCTCAGTCTGGACTAGACACAGACGGACAGCAGCGCACCAGGGACACTGACTGAGTTAATGTCTTTATGTTCACTGTGACCGACTCAATTGCCCCCAAACCAGTTTCAGGGCTGAAGTGTCATTTGTATTTGTCAAACACCCATTTGTAATGCTTCTTCTGCCTGGAATCAAAGAGGAAAACACCACCAACATGCAGTTTATGTGTATATGTAATCCAGGATTCAAAATCTTACCTGCAATTTGAATTATTAATGAAATCCACTATTACTACTTGTCTTTATCAGGTGCTTTTCATTTATTCAGATCAATATATTAAGAAGTTACTACATTAGTAAGTTACTACACTTTTTTACACATTTTTCAGGTTCACACTCACACACATTGTACATGGACATATAATATGCATGCCCAAGGCACAAGCAAGATACAGTGGTATTTTTCGTTATTCCAAAAGGTCAGACAAAATTTTTCCAATAGCAAATAATGTAAACCCCAATTCCCAACCCTCGAAAATAATACCAAAAAATCAATTTTATCGATAATAAGTATAGTTTAACATTCAGAAATAACTATCACTGAGGAATTGATGCGGATTACCTTTATAACCTGGAGAGATTGAATTCCGCTCGATTTGAGCAGAGAGAATACTGTACAGGGTAGACGGAGTAGATGTTTTATGTAACCCAGACTACATTTCTGCAAACCACAGAATCATATGAAAACCGGAATGTTTTGGAATGTATTCTCATCCACCGCTTGTTGTCGTGGATACCATCTAAAACCAGCTGTCGAATCACTTCTTCCTCTGTCTTTGGGTTATAATTTTATGTTTGGAGTTACAGTTAAAAGGCATTACAGCCTAATCTGCTGAATGGACCACACTAAAAATATGACATAAAAGTCATCCATCCATTTTTGTCAGTTTATCCAGGTCCGGTTCATGGAGGCAGCAGTCTCAGAAAAACAATCCAAACTTCCTGGCCCCCGGCCACCTGCAAATTCCACCGAGAGGACACTGAGCCGTTCTCAGGCGAACTATGAGACATAATCCCTACTGTGTGTCCTAGGTCTGCCCCCGGGACATATAAGCTTTTGCAATATTGACTGACAACACACTCACAGTCACCCATCAGCACACATTTGGTACTCTACACCAGTCTTTCCCTTTTTTTGTCTACTCAAGATGGCTATGGTTAAATTCTGAACATTAAATTGACAACAGACTGAAGGGAAAAGTTTAACAATAATGATAAAGCGGTATTCGTAATACAAAAAAATATACCAATAACGATAAAGCCTCATTTTCAGGCGAATGCCCCCTTGCAAAACTTAGCATTCTACCAACATATTCACTATCTCTCCTCTGGACATGTCCGAACCTTCTCAGTCTGGCATCTCTAACTTTATCTCCCATACCTCTAACATGTGCTGTCCCTCTGATCATGTGCTCATTCCTGATCCTGTCCATCCTGGTCACACCCCAAAAAAAACTCAGCATCTTCATCTCTGCTACCTCCAGCTCTGCCTCCTGTCTTTCTTCAGCGGCACTGTCTCTAAACCAAACAACATCGCTGGTCTCACCACAGTTTTGTACACCTTTCCTTTCATTTTAGCTGAAACTCTTCTATCAGACCCGACACTTTTCTCCACCCATTCCAGCCTGCCTGCACAAGCTTTTTCACCTCTTTTCCACCCTCCATTGCTCTGGACTGTTGACCCTAAGTACTTAAAATCCTCCTCCATCTTTATCTCTTCTCCCTGTAACCTCACTCTTCCACTTGGGTCCCTCTCATTTACACACATGTACTCCGTCTTGCTGCGGCTGACCTTCATTCCTCTCCTTTCCAGGGCAAACCTCCACCCCTCAAGCTTCTCCTCCCCCTGTTCCCTGCTCTCACTGCATATCACAATGTCATCTGCAAACATCATAGTCCATGGAGATTCCTGTCTAACCTCTTCCGTCAGCCTGTCCATCACCATAGCAAACAAGAAGGGGCTAAGAGCTGATCCCTGATGTAGTCCCACCTTCCTCTGTCACACCTGCAGCACACCTCACTACTGTCTTACAGTCCTTGTACATGTCCTGCATCGCTCTAACATACTTCTCTGCCACTCCGGACTTCCTCATACAATACTACAGTTCCTCTCTGAGAACACCAATATAAATGAAATATTCAAGATGCAGAAAATAATCATCAAACGTATTGTACGTAAGACAGAATGACACATAGTCAGTAGTACAGTATATCCATGTTTTTAGATCAGAAAAGTATTTCAAGGACCCCTTGAAGTTTGCAGGCATGCCTGCATCTAAGTTCATTGTCGAACACACAAGTATTCGGCAAAGCTAAGTATGGCTCTTTCAGGAGGCTTGTCGTCAGTAAAAACATCGTTCATCTTGAGTAGAGGTCAGTAAAACCATGTGATTACTTGCCCAAGCCCGCCAACATTGCCGACATTGTAGTACAGGCCAATAACAAACAAGTCATGGGCCGCAAATGGCCCCTGAGCTGCACTTTGGACACCCATGCTTTTGTAGCTCTGAGCAACTACAACTCTTGGTGACTATTTCGCTTCTGAGCTACCTTCGTAGCAACGGCCAAATGTACAAGCGTATTCAAGGGTCCAAAAATGCGTGCATGTTGGTGGCTTTGCTTCTAATGCTCTTCTTCAAGGATCTTTCTAACTGTGCTTGAATGAACAATAGTAGTCTCATGGTGCGCGAACGGACCCCCTAAACAAAATCAAGGCTTGCGCTCAGCACAAAGGCAGCAAATATAACGAAACACCAGTGGGAACCCAGATAATGTGAGATAGTGGACTTGATATTTCCGGCACTCGCGCCTTTCCATTCATTAGCATGTCCTCTGGTATCAGTGCAAACTCAAGTCCGCCTCATCTGGTCCACTGGGGAATGAGCTGGACTCTTCTCCCTCTCTGATCACCATCCACCTCTCAGGGGATGTCATTGTGTGCTGTCCCTCTTCATTAAGATAGGCCTTAATGGGCTTTTTACAGGCCTCTGTGTGCCTGCATGAAGTGATAGAAACCGGAAGATGTGAAAGGGCGCGTGAGCTGGATGAAAGTGTTCCTATTCCTTTATTCCTCTAGCACTTATGCAGCTGCTGGAGGAGAAGGAAGTCTGCGCGAACTAAAGCAAGGTTGTTGTGTGCCCTCAGAAATGGATAGGCTCTCTTTAGGGGTATTTGAGAACTGAGCTAGAATTATAAATGGATTGAAAGAATCTTCATTCAGTCTTTATTCGCCATTGATATGTATTTTGCATTGTTTTTTTGTTTTTGACAACAAAGAAATGGAACTGATGTAACAGCATTTGCACAGTCAAAAAACGAAATATTTAAAAACAAAAGTAAGCATCTCTTTTCTTCTGCTTTTCTTCCGTTTTTTTTTTTTTTTTTGGACCGCACTGCTTTCAGAGAAGTATGTAAATAAGAGCACTAGATATATTTGGTTACAGAGCTGGACTCTAGCATCTACATAAAAAGTTTAACAAAGAGCCCAGAATGAATGCACACGGAGTCGGGAAAGCAGCTGACGCTGCCTCTCTAGAAAGTGAAAGTTAAGATTGTGTAAAAGTTAAGCTTGTGTGAGAGAGAACAATGCATCTGCCTCAAACTGGTTCTCACCATGCTGGTAGTGTACTTGTCCATGAGTTATCTGTGGGTGTTGCGCAACTCTGAAGACATCGCAAAAGGCCTTCTCCGAGGAGCTATTAGAGAGAATCTATCGGTATAAAAATAACACCTAACACCATATTGAGCTGAATCGGAACGCTGTTTGTACCGTGTCACTGTGAAACTATTTATTCCCTTTGCCACTCTGCCTCTAACTAGATGTCCAGAGTTATCCGACAAGCCTCAGCTCTTTGAAATCCAAATGTGGCTTATGTCTTAATAAAAAAAAACAAGAAAAAGAAGTAGGTTTAAAAGGGTCGGTCAGCCCTGCCAAGAAGGTGTCCTTGATTTATTTTTCAGGGAGTTGGCAACCCGAGCCAAGTGAGTGACTCCCTCAAAGCACAATAGTCATGAAAAAACCACGACTGACTTTAAATAGAGCTTGTGCCTTCTCACAGCCCTTATCAGCCAGGTTTGTACTCCACGTAGAGTCACTCTCATTATCCGCCCCCTTGTATTACACATAATGAATGCAATTAGGTGGCTTATTAGCCGGCAACTAGGTGATAGATAAACGGATCTGTGGCGCATTGGCTTTTTTGGCTTGAATACAGACGTGAATGCTTTTCCGATCACAAGATGTGCTACAGCGGCCGATGTACTGGGAAAAAAACAAATTGTAAGAGGTACATGGAGAGAATCCCGCCACCCAAAATCCATGAGTCTGTGTAGGATAAGCAGGAGAAAAGGAAGAGAAGAAACTGCAAAGTATCATTACACCTTTACCTAATAATACCTAACGTGATGCTGCTGATATCAGGCATTAGGACAGTCCAACAAACATACACTCAACAAAATGTAAGACACAATACTTGTTTTCGCTCCCATTTTTTATTAGCTGAGTTCAAAGCTTGTAAAAGCTATTTTCTGAACGGTCTAGAAAGTGAAAGATACAGTAAGTGAAGTTTTAACACTCACATTTTGTAATATGTCAAGGTGCTGATTTGAAAGCATGATTGTTGAGCCAGTGTGCCTTAGGTTGGCCACAATAAAGGCCACACCACGATGCGCAGTTTACTTTGTGTATTGTTCACGCGTGCACATCATGCATCCAGACGATGCATTAACACTGACACTGAAATCCCCCAAGGTCTCTTACGTACCCCCTACTCAAGGGAGCGCACCCCACTATTTGAGTAGCACTTTCAAAAATGGCAAATGAGCGATCACCAAACTTCTTGCATTTGGATCTGGGAACCATCAAAGTTGTTTGTTCGGAGGAGAGCAGAGCTCTGGCTGACTGCTGGACAGTGAGGAGCTCATAGAGGTAGGCCAGAGCGAGACCATTTATAGCCCTGAACACCCGCAGCAGGATTTTATAATCCACCCTGAAACGCACCAGCAGCCAGTGTGACTGAAGAACTGAAGAACGGGAGTGATGTGTGAATGCTTTGGAGTGTTGGAGGCGAGCTGCTGCATTTTGCACCATTTGGAGTCTTTGGAGGAAAGATTTTTTGAGGCCAGAGTACAGGTCGTTAGAGTAGTCAATCCTTGAGCTGATAAATGCGTAGGTGGCCTTTTCAAGTTCAGCTTGAGGCAAAAAGTGTTTTACCTTGGCGAGAAGGCGGAGTTGGAAAAAACGTGCATTAACTACGGCACTGATCTGTTTGTCTAATGTCAGGGCAGGATCGAAAAAGACACCCAGATTCTTCACAGAGGGAGCGAAGCAAAGTGTCAAAGGCCAAAAATTGGGAGAGTCCGCAAGAGCCATGACAGGACGGGACACGATGCAGTCACTTTTATGTTCTTTGCAATGAAGTAAGTTCTGAGCGAGCCACTGCTTAATGTTCTGGAGACAACTGTGGAGGGGGTCCAGGGCAGATTGGTCACTCAGGGCTACAGGAAGGTAAATCTGAATGTCATAGAAATGGAAACAGATGTTGTGTCTGGACATGAGTTGTCTAAGGGGCAGCATGTACAGTGAAAAGATAATAGGTCAAAGAACGGATCCTTGCGGCACACCAAAGGAGAGGGAGACAACAGAAGAAGATACACTCTTAGGTGTTACTGAGAAAGTCCTGTTTGTGAGATAGGATGAAAACCATTTCAGCACCACACAGAATGTTCAAGACGGGAGATCAGAATGCCATGATCTATAGTGTGAAAGGCTGCAGCGAGGTCCAGAAACACCAGAACCACAAATGCATATTCTGTGCTGTTCCGGGACCTAAAACCAGATTGGAACTAGTGTGCAATGGCATGTGACTAAAGATGAGACTGGAGGTGGGCGAAAACAAGTTTCTTCATTACCTTCTTAACACCAAAGGCAGGTCTGAACTTGGGCGGAAGTTGGACAAAAGGCCGGGGTCGAGATTAGTTTTATGAGGAGAGGCCTGACGACAGCATGTTTCAGCGCATCTGGATTTGTACCCAAGCCAAGTGGTCATGAAGTAGACAAGGCAGGGCCCCAAGGTGTCAATAGCCTCCTTCGTGATCTTAGCAGAAACAGCGTCTAGTCGGCACGTGGTAGAGTTCAACTCCTCCACAAATTTTTTCTGCCGCACGGTGGTCAAGTGGTCAGCATGTTGGCCACACAGACAGGAGATCTAGGTTTGAATCTCCGTTGGGCATCTCTGTGTGGAGTTTGCATGTTTTCCCCGTTTCCCCCCACATCCCAAAAACAAGCATGTTAGGTTCACTGGCAACTCTAAATTGTCCATTAGAGTGTGAATGGTTGTTTGTCTGCCCTGCTGGCGACCAGTCCAGGGTGTACCCCGCCTCCCACCCGAAGTCAGCTGGGATAGGCTCCAGCATACTCGTGACCCCATTGAAGATAAGCGGCATAGAAAATGGATAGGTGGACAACTTTTTTCAAGTCTGAAAACGTCACAGGTTCAAATTTTACTAGAACACGGTGGACAGCAGGGTCAGACATCTCATCAGAGGTGGACCTGTGTGATGGCTTTGCCCAAAAAGTATTGCTGAATTGCGGTGCAGGAGCGGTCAGAGAAATCGCTGAAAGGGGTTGATGACGGAGTTAATGGTGCTGAAAAGGACTCCAGGGTGGTGGCTGTTTTTGTTAATTGACTGGTAATTTAGATTGTCTGGATTGAGCAGTCTAGATGATCAGGTCAGAATTGATAAGCTCCAACTTTTGCACTGCATGCGCAGAATGGCAGATGAAAGTTTGGAAAATATATTGGTCTGAACCGTACAAACTAAATTTAGTCAAATGAACTGGACATAAACTAAGATCAGTACGAATGCAGATGATCTTTTGTATTGCTACAAGTATAATAGAGAAGTGGGAGGCGGGAGACACACGTTTACCTTTGCTGTTGTATGAAGGAAGGCCACAAAAGTCAACATTTCCGTGTTGGAGTATTGAAAAAAACATTTCAGGACACTTTTAACTCTTAATGGAGAGAATTCAATCATTTTTATCCCTGCTAAATACACAACAACACGGGATTCGATCACAAGGACAACCTTGACAAGGATCACCATGACCACAGCGCCAAAAGTGGGCAAAAGACTGATGCATTAAAGTATAATCGAAGGACACCGATCCCAGTTATGACCGTTATTCATCAATTACAGGTAGGTTATGAAACACCCTTTGATTGACTTTTCATTACTTTTTGATGGCTTTGGATTTGCCTTGAAATTGTCTAAACATTACATTTATTTAAAACAAAATGCATAAACTCCAGTCTCACTTTTAAACAAATTTTGAGGACGCTACGTCATACCTATAAAGGCTGTGCTTAGAATCAAGTGCTTAGAATCAAGCACAGCCAGTTAGTCCTTGGATTTGCCTTCATGTCTTTTGTACTATTTGCCAGTGTGGATGTGAAATGGGTCATAAATTCAATTTCTTATGGTTTCAAAAATTCTTAAGAAGTTTAACATTTACTTGTTGAAACCTGCAGGCACCCTGCAAGATGTCAATGGCAGGATTCCACCGGCTCAAATTTTTAAAGAGTGGCTCAGGGAGCACGAGAGATCTTTTTTTTTTTACACACGGACTGTCTACCGGCAAATTGAGAATCTTTGGGCTGTGCTGGAGAAGACGCAGTTATCTAATCAATACAAATCATCAAGCTCTTGAAAAATGAACGCGACTCTGGTCAGAAATGAAGGGACATTGGGACATTGCGGAAGCTGGTGGAAATGATGAATGTGTGCCGTAATCAGCAGCCAAAGGCATTCCAACACAATATTGGTTGTAGGTGATAGTTGGGAAACTAATCTTAGTCGTTATTGACAGGCAGACAACGCCATCTAAGTCCGAAACACGCTTTGGCAGTTTGTTCTTCACCAGGCTTATAGAAGGTTCCTCACTCACGTGGACCAGCATTGAGCTGAAAACCAATAAAGAATCAAGTTTCCTTGACATTTTGCAGCTTTGTTTCTGAAGGAGATAATCCGTGACAGGCCGTTTTCATCAGGTACCTGTTTATGGTGCTGCATTCCAAATGTAATCTGGGAGGGAGATATCAGCGTGTATCATTGCTGGGTGGTGTTGAGTGGCTCGGCGAGTGTCTGGCCGTGACGTTGTGCATGTAGAAGGGGATTAGCACAGAACAAATCACAGTGGAGCAGAAAAAGTAGAGACGAAAAAAACTATATAAGGGAAAGATAATGAAAGAGCATCACACTGTTGTGTTTTTTAGCGTTTTTATTTACACAGTTTAACTCCTAATGCCTATCTTTTTGTTCGTTTTTTGTAAAAAAAATAAATAAATAAGTAACATACACCACATACAGTGGTGTGAAAAACTATTTGCCCCCTTGCTTGTTTTGTTTTTGCATGTTTGTCACACAAAATGTTTCTGATCATCAAACACATTTTAATATTAGTCAAAGATAACACAAGTAAACACACAATGCAGTTTTTAAATAAATGTTTTTATTATTTAGGGAGAAAAAAATCCAAAACCACATAGCCCTGTGTGAAAAAGTAATTGCCCCTGCACCTAATAACTGCTTGGGCAACCTTAGCAGCAATAACTGCAATCAAACGTTTGCAATAACTTGCAACAAGTCTTTTACACGCTCTGGAGGAATTTTGGCCCACTCATCTTTGCACAATTGTTGTCATTCAGCTTTATTTGAGGCTTTTCTAGCATGAAGCGTCTTTTTAAGGTCATGCCCCA
This sequence comes from Oostethus manadensis, assembly GCA_024372805.1. Taxonomy (NCBI): domain Eukaryota; kingdom Metazoa; phylum Chordata; class Actinopteri; order Syngnathiformes; family Syngnathidae; genus Oostethus; species Oostethus manadensis. The sequence goes on from QODF01000120.1 coordinate 119,484, forward strand.
ACATCTCCATGGGATTCAGGTCAGGACTTTGACTAGGCCACTCCGACGTCTTCATTTTGTTTTTCTTCAGCCATTCAGAGGTGGATTTGCTGGTGTGTTTTGGGTCATTGTCCTTCTGCAGCACCCAAGATGGCTTTAGCTTGAGTTGACCAACAGATGGCCGGACATCACACAGGGTCATGGAGATTTTGAGTTTTTTTCCTCCCTTATTAACGTAAACCTTAATTTTAAAACTGCAGTTTGTGTTCAATTATGTTATCTTTGACTAATAGTTAACTATTTTTTATGAGCAGAGACATTTACGTGTGACAAACATGGAAAAGAATAAAAAGTCAGGAAGGGGGCAAATAGTTTTTCACACAGGTCATTCTAGCAATACCCATAAAACACTACTATGTGGCGGTGAGTTATGGTATGGGCAGGCTTACATTATGGACAACAACCACAGGTACATTTTATTGATGGCATTTTGAATGTGCAGAGATACCATGATCAGATCCTGAAGCACATTTTTGTGCACCCTCACGCCATGTCGCAGCGTGGTGATGATACGCGACCCCATGTTGCAAGGCTGTGTACACAATTCCTAAGACAAATGGTGGTCACACCAGACACTGACTGATTTTCGGACATTACATGATAATGATCACGTTAGTTGGATATTTTGAATGGGGACAGATTCAACTCAACCCAGTACCTAAAAAACCTAAATATTTTTAGGTCTGAGTCAAGGCCAGAGTCAGTGATAAGTCGAGTTGCAAGCTGAGTCCAAAGTAATCAGTCCCTATGATTACCATAATGACCCACTTATCACCGGAAAGGGCACAGTCTTTAGTTAAAAAAAAACTGTCCATTAATTATTTAAATATTTCAAGACCTATGGTAATTTAAAAAGAGCATTGCACATCATGTGGCCGGCAGAAACTTCATGGTCAAGATTTTGTTTTTTTTAATAGAAATTTGAAAAGTTGTGTTGTCCGTATGAAAAAACTCAAATCAAGTCTTAGCCCGTCGTTTTCTCATGTCTGGATTATTAAGTAGATCGTCGTAGTAGAAGTAATAGATGTCTGGATCATGACGCAGAAGATATAACTCCATCTTTATGTGACACTACCTTGGGAGCTTTTCAATACTGACAAATCAGCCGTTGCTTTGTAGCAATAAAATACTATTATTGTGTCACCAAAGCAAATGGAAGAGGACGCCATTCATATTGTATTTTGAAGTCAAACATTAAACGTACGATTTTTCCTTTTCGTTTTCTTTTTACTTCATTAACCACTGGCTTGATGCGGTTCCAAAAAACCTTGCAGGATGTAGGATGTTCCAACAAATGTCCCTCGTTTTTCCAAAGTGAATTTGCAAACAATAATGCAAAATACGTTGCCATTTCACTGCGGGAAAACGGATCAGGTATTTTGGCTATTTTCAGTCTTCTCCTCACTAGTGTGTCCACGTACTTCTATTAAAACCACCTCAGAGTGGCGGCACGAGAATGGTCCTAATAACCGTGTTGCTTTCCCTGAGCCAAATAAAACACAGTAATCCCTTACCACTTTGCACTTCCAATTACACAACTTCACTTTCACGGTTTTTCCAAAATATATGAATATATGAATAGATCATGGCTGTTTCGGTGTGGAGTATGACCCATTAGTCAAAAATAAAGAAACGTTATGTATTATTTGCCTAAATTAAGCATTTTCAAGCATAAAAACGACTAAAGTACGAAAATAAAGCATTCAGATGATGCATTTAAAGATGTGATAATTCTAGGGGTGTACTATAGACAATTTTGCTGGCCATAATATATTGCCACGTGCATGCGTGTCTCTTTTACTTTTTTCTCACCTCCAAACAAGCACCTTGGTGCATTTGTTTGGTAGAACAACGGCATGTACGGAGTGAGCCTTTTCATCAGTCGTGCAGTCTGTTTGTCTATTGGGGTAATAGTAATGGTTTAATTCATTTAGAACATGCACACAAGTTACATTGGAATGCATCACATAGCACAATTCAGGTTTCCACATCTCCAAAATGGAGTAGGAAGAAGCAACGCTTATGCAAACCTACACCCCATCCTTTTCATATCAATTGCAATAGATTTGTCCACTTCCCGTGTTCCTGTTTGTTTGCCAGTTTCAATAACTAGGAAAATGATAAGGTAATACACCAACGTGATGAAATAGGAGTCAAGGTTGTAGTCACTGTAATACACATTACAACATTCATGATAATAAGAATAATGATAACTGATTGAGGGATTTATAGTTGACTCAAACATAAGGGGATAATGAGTGAGGAGAGAGTACAGACAATGTAATCACATTAAATAAAAAAATAAAACATTTAATGTACTGTATAGGTTGTCAGTTTTGGTCCTAGTATTGACTCCAGAGGTACACCGCCCGATATACTGTATTTACTAGCACCTTTCTAGTTTTTGTGATATATATTGTGATTCATTGTATCGAAAGCTTTTGTCAAATTATAAATACTGCTGCTGTGCACTTTCTGCGCTCTATGGCTTTGGTAATTTCCAAAACTTTGATTAGGTCCTTAAAGGTTGAAATGATGGCTCTGTATCTGTATTGGCTGCTCAGTAATTTATTTTAATTTATTACTGCATATGTTTAATATTAATATGTTTGTCCAATTGGTCGCACCTGAAAATTGTGCAGATAAGGAAACTGGTCGGTTGTTAGTGAATTGATATTTGTCTTTGTTTTTGAAGATTGGTAATATGTACGTCAGCTGTTTTCATGTTCATAACTCCACCATAAGAAAGACACTGCGGAAAAGGAGCCTGCCTGGCACAGTTCCAAGACCAAAACCACTGCTGAACAAAAATAACTTTAAGGCTCATCTCAATTTTGCCAGAAAACATCTTGATGATCCTCAAGACCTTTGGGGAAATACTCTGTTGTCTGACTAGACAAAAGGTGAACTTATTGGGAGGTGTGTGTCCCATTACATCTGGCATCAAAGTAACACTGCATTCCACGAAAATAACCTCATACCAACAGTAAAATATGGTGGTAGTGTGGTGGTCTGGGGCTGTTTTAATACTTCAGGACCTGAAAGACTTGCTGTGACGAATGGAACCATAGGTTCTGCTGTCTACTAAAAAATCCTGAAAGAGAATATCTGGCCATCTGTTGGTGACCTCATGAAGAAACCAACATGGGTTCTGCAGCAGGACAATGATCCAAAATACCAGCAAGTCGATCTAAAATGAAAACCTTAAATTGGAAAACCCTCCAATGTGGCAGAATTACAACAATTCTGCAGAGATGAGTGAGGCAAAATGCCTCCACAGCGCTGCAAGAGACTCATTGCAAGTTATTGCAAATGCTTGATTGCAGTTGTTGCTGCTAAGGGTGGCCCAACCAGTTATTTGGTTTAGGAGGCAATCACTTTTTAACACAGGGCTATGTAAGTTAGTTTTGTTCTCCCTTAACAGTAAAATGTTTCATTAAAAACTGTTTTTTGTGTTCAGTTGTGTTGTCGTTGACTAAAAGTAAAATTCAAAACATCTATGTGTGACATGCAAAACATGCAAAAAAAACAGGAAGGTGGCAAAGACTTTTCAGACCACTATGTTTTTTTTCTGCTTTGTTAGTTTTTTTTAATTATAAATCTCTCATAGGGCCGCACGGTGGCTGAGTGGTTAGCACATTGGCCACACAGTCAGGAGATCTGGAAGACCTTGGTTCAAATCTTCGTTGGGCATCTCTGTGTGGAGTTTGCATGTTCTCCCTGTGCGTGTGTGGGTTTTCTCCGGGTACTCCGCTTTCCTCCCACATTCCAAAAACATGCATGTTAGGTTAATTGGCCATTCTAAACTGTCCATAGGTATGAATGTGAGTGTGAATGTTTGTTTGTATATATGTGCCCTGCGATTGACTGGCGACCAGTCCAGGGTGTACCCCGCCTCTCACCCAAAGTCTGCTGGGATAGGCTCCAGCATCCCCGTGACCCTAATAAGCGGCATAGAAAATGAATGAATTAAAAATTTTCTCCAGGGACTTTTTCAATACCTTTTTTCAGCTATGTCTGATTTGTCTTATTTTGCTTAGAACTCGTTTCTCTCAATGGACAGTGCCTATCCATGTAGAAAAGTAGCACCTTATTACTCTATTGAAGCCACGTCCACTTCAAATGGGTCCCAACTGCCACAATTGCATCATTCATTTGTGCATTCTGGTCCATGTCATCAATTCTTCAGTTGCTCAGTGGTTTTATTTTTGCTTTGTAATCCCCTTTCTTCCTTCAGGTATTGAACCTCCTCTTTTATGGTTCTGAAGTCTTGTTCCAGGTTATCCAACCTCTGTAGTATTTCACCCATGTTCCTTTCATTATATTCCATTTTCCATAGTACTTCTGCTATTTGCCCTTTCCTCATTTACCATTTTTTGGTGAATACTTTCCAAGTTTTCTTGTAGTACCTTTTTCATATTTAACACCACCTGCACGGTCAATAGATTCCTTATGCAGTCACGTGATAAGTGCTCCCCAGTGGTCGGCTGCAATGGCGGCAGCGGTATAGATTCCGCTCCATTCTGCGTCCTGGGTCACCCTATGTCTATAAACAGCACTCCTGGTTATTCTTCCCAGGGGTGGGCTTTCCAGAGTACCCTTCAATCCGATCTCCCACAGGCAGTATCAATTCCATTTTTCCTTGGCATTGTTGTTGTTGCCGAGTAGCCACTGTGCAGCAGTTAGCCTGTTCGCTTGCCTTGCAGTGACTGTTGGCACTTATTAAAAGTTTATTTTGTCTGGTTTGTGCGAGGCCAGTACTATACACACAGAGTGCAGAAAAGTCTAACGTAGTAGAATTTTTTTTACATTTTTTCATTGCACTTCATTGTCATTGTCTTGTTTCGTAGGCCCAATCTCGTGTACCGACCGTCTTGCGACACCCCTAGATGATAGGTAGGGTTACTACTGTAGGTGTCAGTAATGTTACATTGATCTAATAATAGCCATCGCAGGAAGTACTGTAGAGACACCGGAAGTAAATAAAAAGAGGAACAACAAGGAACTGTGCAATGCTATGGACCCAAGAGGGGACAGAAAAAAACAGACGGGTAAAACTGATGGGCAAAACAGTTTTGCAAGATCTCGCAAAAGTATTGCGGTATCTCCCAAAAGCTCTTACAAAAATCCAGCTTTTTTTTTTTTTACCCATCATTTTTTTCTCTCCAGGTTTCCTCGTGGACATCATACAATGTTAAGATGTAAGTTTATATTGTGTCTTATCTTATTATGTCTACTATCAGATTTAGAACAACTTTATTGCCATTGTGAGGGAACAATTCACAAACTAGGAACTTTCTTTGGCGACTCAGTGCAACGTAGAATTCTAAGTAAACATAGAGTATTAAATAAACATAGAACTAACTAAACATAGAACCCTGAGTAAAAAGGTGAAATCCCTGATAAGTAAAGGCATGAGAGTGTTTTTAGTGCAGGTATTATAAGGTGCCAAAAATACTGGTTATAAAGTGAGCATAGTGCAAATGTTATAAAGTGTTCATGAGTTCAACAGCAGCAGGAAAGAAACTGTTCTTGTGGCGAGAGGTTCTGGTCCGAATGGACCGTAACCTTCCACCAGAGGGGAGTGGCTCAAATAGTCCATGTCCAGGGTGGGAAGGGTCAGCAAGTATCCGGCCTGCTCGCCCCCGAGTTCTGGAGACGTACAGGTCCTGGAGAGATGGAAGGCTGCAGCCGATCGCTTTCTCGGCGGAGCGCACGATGCGCTGCAGTCTGTGTTTGTCCCTGGCAGTGGCCAGGATATTGGGTAGTATGGGTATGGTGCTATTTCAAGTCTAGAGGGCATTAATGTTAAAAACTTGTATTCTGAAGGTCATAAACAGGTTTTCTAAGCTCTAATTACAAAACTATTCAATTTATGAATAAGGAATGCTACTTTGTTGAAATTCACTTTTTATGACCAGGGTATTGGGCCAATTAACTGTGAAATATGACGGATTACTGTAGTGATATTTACACTATAACTACTCCTTCATATTTATATAAATGAACTATTTTCCATTATTACAATAACCATAGGGTGAGGAGCTCGGCCATCCGGGAGGAGCTCAGAGTAGAGCCGCTGCTCCTTCACATAAAGAGGAGCCAGTTGAAGTGGCTCGGGCATCTAGTCCGGATGCCTCCCGGGCGCCTCCCTGGTGAGGTGTTTCGGGCATGCCCAGGCGGGAGAAGGCCCCCGGGAAGACCTAGAAGACCTAGACCTAGAACACGCTGAAGGGACTATGTCTCACAGCTGGCCTTGGTGTCCTCCCGGTGGAGCTGGAAGAGGTCGCCGGGGACCGGGAAGTCTGGACTTCCCTACTGAAGCTGCTGCCCCCGCGACCCGGACCTGGATAAGCGGAGAAAAATGGATGGATGGATGGATGGATGGACAATAACCATAATATGAACAATAGTATTTGTAAAAAATTACATTAGGCCTGTGAGTGGTTTAATTGAAAATACTCTCTAAACACCTCATCCCTTTGCTTGACTGACAGCAATTATTATATTTATCTATTTCGAGACCACTATAATCACATATCATTCAGTGACGTAAATATTTTAAGCATGCATCTTTAATGCAGCTGCAAAGTTAAAATCAAAAGACACATTGAGATATGGAGAACAAGCAAATGGATAGGAGGGAACAATTACTGAATCATTTTTCAAAGGGATAGTTTCTGCAGGACCAGACTGGGGAGGGGAGCTCAGACACACACAAAAAACACAATAACAAATTCTAATATATAATGAAATTAATTAAAGAATGTCGAGTCTGATTTAATCTGACAGGGAGGTAATTTGTCTGGCTCTGTACGCCTAAGGATGATGTGTATATGTGTGTGTGTGTGTGTATTGGTTCTGTAATTGCTTTGTGCCAATGGGGCAATTTCCCAGAGTTTAGTTGGACTGCAATGCAAGCCGTTTTAGATTTGTAACGTGATTATTTGTAATATTCCAACATAAAGTGTCCTTAAATTTAAAGACGTAAAGAACATATTGACATTTAACCGGTTGGAGATACCATCTGTCCGTTGTCCAGCTGCAGTGCTTATTAGGGTTGAGCGAATACACGACTGTCTGTATCTATCTATCTATCTATCTATCTATCTATCTATCTATCTATCTATCTATCTATCTATCTATCTATCTATCTATCTATCTATCTATCTATCTATCTGTCTACCCATCTAAATTATCTGCATCCATAGCTGTAGACGGAGCATAAACCAGGAATAAGTATGAAATGGACATGAATTGATCGGAAATTGCTATAATTATTGTTTGTTTGAAAACTATTTAAAGAATGGCCTCAAAACTGAGTTTCAAATTGTGATCTATAAGATTATATTATTTAAACTATTTTTTAATGATCTATGTGAAGTTGGTGATTCGTGCAAACATCCAGTGATGGCAAACAGGGAAGTAATCTGTCAGCCTCGTTCACTGTATTCCTCTCAAAAGCACCCACATTCAGTCCTACGAGCAAAATATTCCAACTGACGTTATTAGACCAGACAGGAAAAAAAAAACCCAGGCAGTGACAGACGCAACACGAGCCATTTACAGCTATGTCCTGTATGTACAATACTGTACGTTAAGAAACAAGTTGACAAAGCAAAACTAGACATGAGCTGAGCTGAGGTAAACCTAAAAAAACCTGTCCAGAGTGGGGGCAGTGACCCAAGCGATGCGAGCTGTTTTCAACTCTCTCTTGTCAAATGTACTGCGTACGTAACAAAACAAACAGGTTTACCGTTCCATTCCTTTTTTCTCCGGTTATCCGGGTCAGGGTCATGGAGGCAGCAGTTTCAGTAGAGAAGTTGATACTTCCCAATCTCCGGCGACCTCTTCCAGCTCCCCCGGGAGGACATCCGGCTCAGCTCTCTCTTCACCACGACGATCCGGTACAGCGACTGCATTACTGCAGACGCTGCACCGATTCATTTGTCTACCTCCTGCTCCAACCGTCTCTCACTGGTGAACAAGACCCCAAGATACTTGAACTCCTCCACCTAGGGCAAGACCTCAATCCCAACCTGGAGGGAACAATGCACCCGTTTCCGACTGAGAACCATGGCCTCGGATTTGGCAGTGCCGAGTATCAACCCAGACACTTCACACTCTGAAAACCGTTCCAGTTCACGCTGAAGGTCACAGCCTAATGAAGCCATCAGGACCACATCGTCTGCAAATAGCAGAGATGAGATCCTAGGGTCACTAGGCTGGACTCCCTCTACACCTTGACTGCACCTAGAAATTCTGTCCAGAATCGTTGACAAAAGGCAGCCTTGGCGGAGGCCAATGTTCACCGGAAACAAGCTCGACCTACTGCTGGAAATGCAAACCAGGCTCCTGCTTAGATTGTACAAGGACCGAATGGCACGTAGTAGCGCACCACTAATCCCGTACTCCCGGAGCACACCCCACCGGACACCACGAGGGACATGGTCGAATGCCTTTTCCAAGTCTACAAAGCACATGTAGACTGGTTGGGAAAACTCCCACATACCCTCCAGTACCTTTGCTACAGTGTAGAGGTGGTCCAGTGTTCCACAACGGGGACGAAAACCACAGTGCACCGTGGTTCGACTAATGGTCGTATCCTTCTCTCCAGCACCCTGGAATAGACTTTGGCCTAGGCTGAGAAGTGTGATCCCCCTATAATTGTAAGACACCCACCGGTCATCCTTTTTTAAAAATGGGGACCACCACCCAGGTCTGCCAGTCCAGAAGTACTGCTCGCAACTTCCATGCAATGTTGAAGAGGCGTGTCAACCAAGACAGTACCTCAACATCCAGAGCCTTGAGGAATTCATGGCAAAACTCGTCCACCCCCGGAGCTTTGCCACTAGGGGTTGTTTTGACTACCTCAGATACTTCAGCCACGGTGATAGAACTGTCCTCCTACGTGTCCTCAGACTCTGCTTCCCTTATGGATGGTATGTCAGTGGGATTGAGAATGGCCTCAAAGTATTCCTTTCACGACCGAGTATATCTTCAGTCGAGGTCAGCAAGCCTCCTCCGCACTGCAAACAGTGTGAACTTCCCCTTTCTGAAGTGTTGGACGGTTTGCCAGAACCTCTTCGAGGCCAACCAAAAGTCGAGCTCCATGGCCTCACCAAACTCCTCCGACACCCAAGTATTTGCTCCGACAACCACCAAAGCTGCGTGCCGCTAGACATGCCGGTACCTGCTTCGGGAGGCCCGCAAGCCATCCATACTTGATAGGACTCCTTCTACAGCTTGACGGCAGCCCTAACTTCTGGTATCTTCATCGGGTTCGGGTCTTTCCGCCACGACTGGCACTGACCACCTTGCGGCCGCAGCTACGACTGGCTGCCCAGCATTGGAGACACGGAATACGGCCCATTCAGACACAATATCCCGGCCTTCCCCCAGAATGCAGGCAAAGCTCTGCCGGATGTGAGAGTTGAAGACTCTGCCAGACATGCCCAGCACACCCTCACTACATGTTTGGGTTTACCATGTCTGTCTGGCATTTTCCACCGCCATCTAATCCAACACCAGGTGGTGATCAGTTGACAGCTCAGCCCCTCTCTTCATCCGCATGTCCAGAACATGCGGAAGCATGTCTGATGATACAACTACAAAGTCGATTATTGACCTGCAACCTAGGGTGTCCTGGTGCCAAGTGCACTTGTGGACAACCCTATGTTCGAACATGGTGTTTGTTAAGGACAAACTGTGGTTTGCGAAGAAGTCCAGCAACAACATACCAGACGGGTTCAGATCAGGGAGGCTGTTCCTCCCAGCCACGCCCCTCCAAGTCACACTGTCATTGCCCACATGGGCGTTGAAGTCTCCCAGTAAAACTATGGAGTCACCAGCATACTTTAAACTGCTGTTTGGCACGTACGCACAAACTACAAGAAAGAACCCATTCCCCAGGCCAAAGGCGGAGGGAAATAAGGAGGAGCCAAAGCTGTTGGGTGCTAAGTGAGCTGGGTGGTAGCCGGAGGCGGAGGCCTTGGCGGTCCGATCCTCAGCTACAGAAGCTAGTTGTCGGTACGTGGAATGTCACCTCTCTGGCAGGTAAGGAACCTGAGCTGGTGCGTGAGGTGGAGAAATTCCGGCTAGATATAGTCGGACTCACCTCAACGCACAGCAAGGGCTCTGGAACCAGTCCTCTCGAGAGGGGCTGGACGTAATTCCACTCTGGTGTTGCTGGCAATGAGAGGCGATGGGCAGGGGTGGCAATTCTTGTTGCCCCCCGGGTAGTTTCCCTACGTCTTCGGGTGGGGGGACAGGTCCTGACTGTTGTTTGTGCTTAAGCACCAAACAGCAGTTCAGAATACCCACTTTTTTTGGAGTCACCGTGTATGGTGGGGACGGTGTGATGCTGACCTCGTCTCGAGATGTTGTGGACCGGTGAAGGGAGTACTTTGAAGACCTCCTCAATCCCACTGACACGTCTTCCAACATGGAAGCAGTCCCCGAGGACTCTGAGGAGGGTTCCCCTTTCTCTGGGGATGAGGTTACCGAGGTGGTCAAAAAGCTCCTTGGTGGCAAGGCCCCAGGGGGGATGAGATCCGCCCGGAGTACCTTAGGGCCCTGGATGCTGTGGGCGTGTCTTGGTTGACACGACTCTGCAGCATCGCGTGGACATCGGCGTCGGTGCCCCTGGACTGGCAGACCGGGGTGGTGGTCCCGCTTTTCAAGAAGGGGGACCGAAGGGTGTGTTCTAACTATTGTGGGATCACACTCCTCAGCGTTCCCGGCAAGGTCTATTCAGGGGTTCTGGAGAGGAGGATCCGTCGGATAGTCGAATCTCGGATTCAGGAGGAACAGTGTGGTTTTCGTCCTGGTCGTGGAACTGTGGACCAGCTCTATACTCTCAGCAGGGTCCTTGANGAGGTGGAGAAATTCCGGCTAGATATAGTCGGACTCACCTTAACGCACAGCAAGGGCTCTGGAACCAGTCCTCTCGAGAGGGGCTGGAGTTAATTCCACTCTGGTGTTGCCGGCAATGAGAGGCGATGGGGAGGGTTGGCAATTCTTGTTGCCCCCCGGCTCCAAGCCTGCATGTTGGAGTTTAACCCGGTAAGCGAGAGGGTAGTTTCCCTACGTCTTCGGGTGGGGGGACAGGTCCTGACTGTTGTTTGTGCTTATGCACCAAACAGCAGTTCAGAATACCCACTTTTTTTGGAGTCACCGTGTATGGTGGGGACGGTGTGATGCTGACCTCGTCTCGAGATGTTGTGGACCGGTGAAGGGAGTACTTTGAAGACCTCCTTAATCCCACTGACACGTCTTCCAACATGGAAGCAGTGCCCGAGGACTCTGAGGAGGGTTCCCCTATCTCTGGGGATGAGGTTACCGAGGTGGTCAAAAAGCTCCTTGGTGGCAAGGCCCCAGGGGGGGATGAGATCCGCCCGGAGTACCTTAAGGCCCTGGATGCTGTGGGCGTGTCTTGGTTGACACGACTCTGCAGCATCGCGTGGACATCGGGGTTGGTGCCCTTGGACTGGCAGATTGGGGTCGTTGTCCCGCTTTTCAAGAAGGGGGACCTGAGGGTGTTTTCTAACTATTGTGGGATCACACTCCTCAGCGTTCCCGGCAAGGTCTATTCAGGGGTTCTGGAGAGGAGGATCCGTCGGATAGTCGAACCTCGGATTCAGGAGGAACAGTGTGGTTTTCGTCCTGGTCGTGGAACTGTGGACCAGCTCTATACTCTCAGCAGGGTCCTTGAGTGTGCATGAGAGTTTGCCAAACCAGTCTACGTGTGTTTTGTGGACTTGGAGAAGGCATTCGACCGTGTTCCTCGGGGAATACTGTGGGGAGTGCTCGGGGAATATGGGGTATCGGACCACCTAATTCAGGAGGTTTGTTCCCTGTATGACCGGTGTCAAAGTTTGGTTCGCATTGCCGGCAATAAGTCGCACCCGTTTCGAGTGATAGTTGGACTCCGCCAGGGCGGCCCTTTGTCAACAATTCTGTTCATTACTTTCACAGACAGAATTTCTAGGCGCAGCCAGAGCGTTGAGGGGTTTCAGTTTGGTGGCCACAGGATTCGGTCTCTGATTTTTGCAGATGACGTAGTCCTGCTGGCTTCCTTGAGCAGTGACCTTCAACTCTCACTGGATCGGTTCGCAGCTGAATGTGAAGCGGCTGGGATGAGAATCAGCACCTCCAAATCTGAGTCCATGGTTCTCGCCCGGAAAAGGGTGGAGTGTCATCTCCAGGTCGGGGATGAGGTCCTGCCTCAAGTGGAGGAGTTTAAATACCTCGGGGTCTTGTTCATGAGTGAGGGAAGGATGGAACGTGAGATGGACAGGCGGATTGGTGCGGCATCTGCAGTGATGCGGATTCTGCACCGGTCTGTCGTGTTAACAAGAGAGCTGAGCCGAGCTGAGCCGGTCGATCTACGTTCCTACCCTCACCTATGGTCATGAGGTTTGGGTAGTGACCGAAAGGACAAGATGGCGGGTACAAGCAGCCGAATTGAGTTTTCTCCGCAGGGTGGCTGGGCTCTCCCTTAGAGATAGGGTGAAAAGCACTGTCATCCGGGATAAACTTGGAGTAGAACAGCTGCTCCTCCGCATTGAGAGGAGCCAGATGAGGTGGCTTGGGCATCTGATTAAGATGCCTCCGGGACACCTCCCTGGGGAGGTCTTCAGGGCACGTCCAACCGGTAGGAGGCCTCGGGGCAGACCCAGGACACGCTGGAGAGATTATGTCTCTCAGCAGGCCTGGGAACGCCTCGGCATCCGCCAGGAAGAGCTAGACAATGTGGCCGAGGAGAGGGACGTCTGGGCTTCCCTGCTTAAGCTGCTGCCCCGCGACCCGACCTCGGATAAGTGGAAAAAAAATGGATGGATGGAAGACGGAATACCTAATAAGTAGTTTCTTTATCATGAGTACGGATAATGACGGACTGTAGTCACAGCTAAAATGCTTTATTCGAAATGGATACTCGTCTAATAAGTATCTGGCATATTCCTACTGCTTATCCTGTTGTTGAAGGGAAAAAGTAAATCTGTTGATGTTGAATTCTGACCTGAAAAAAGATATTGGAAATTAAAGGAAGGCGTGGCTCTAAAAACTCCACAAGTTGAAAGTGAATCTGGCGTCAGGGCTTGTTATCCAGCGCAATGCAGGCCATGAGTTTTGGATTGACGGCTTTCGTGCTGGGAATTAGAAGTATTGAAACAAGAAGCCTTGGTTTTGCATCGCATAACCAAAGGTTTGCAAATTGCAAATTATCCGTGTTTTGAAACACGGATAATTATTATATCCACCTGTGACAATGATTCGAAAGAGCTGTTTTTTTTCTTCGAGAGGTAAAAAAAATATCCATCCATCCATCCATTTTCCACCGCTTATCCGGGTCCGGGTCGCGGGGGCAGCAGCTTCAGTAGGGAAGTCCAGACATCCCGGTCCCCAGCGACCTCTTCCAGCTCCATCGGGAGGACACCAAGGCGTTCCCAGACCAGCTGTGAGACATAGTCCCTCCAGCGTGTCCTAGGTCTTCCCGGGGGCCTTCTCCCGACTGGGCATGTCCGAAACACCTCACCAGGGAGGCGCCCGGGAGGCATCCGGACTAGATGCCCGAGCCACCTCAACTGGCTCCTCTCGATGTGAAGGAGCAGCGGCTCAACTCTGAGCTCCTCCCGGATGGCCGAGCTCCTCACCCTATCTCTTAGGGTGAGTCCAGCCACCCTACGAAGGAAACTCATTTCAGACGCTTGTATCCGCGATCTTGTTCTTGGAGACCTGGACTCCCTCAACACCTTGACTGCGCCTAGAAATCCTGTCCATGAAGACTATGAACAGAATCGGTGACAAAGGGCAGCCTTGGCGGAGGCCAACGTTCACCGGAAACAAGCTCAACTTACTGCTGGCAATGTGAACCAGGCTCCTGCTTCGATTGTACAAGGACCGAATGGCACGTAGAAGCGGGCCATCAATCCCGTATTCCCGGAGCACCCCCCACAGGACACCACAAGGGACACGGTCGAATGCCTTTTCCAGGTCTACAAAGCACATGTAGACCGGTTGGGCAAACTCCCACATACCCTCGAGTACCCTTGCAAGGGTGTAGAGGTGGTCCAGTGTTCCGCGACCGGGACAAAACAAAATATTTTAGTTCTTTTTTCTGGCAAACGTGATTAACATGAGTCTCAAAATCACTGCAAACTAACACATTGTACTGTAATAAAAAAAAAATAATAGGGGGAAACTGATTTTTATATTCTGATCTTCTTCACTGATGAGAAAGTCCAGGGGGTTTCACTTATATAAATGTGCATGGAAATCTGACTAAAAGTCGGCGTACGCCAGAAACTTAAAATGTGCAAGCAAACAAATATAGACGGACCTATAAAAAGTGGCATACGCATACATTCACTTGCTTTTCATTTGTGCAATTCATTTGTGCTTCATAAATTATACCTTAAGGAGAAGTGTGCATACACAACTCAGCCTCAAGTTACACCCTTTCCACGCCTCCAATTTACCGTAGAAGGTCAATGCAAAGTGTCTGAATATGCCGTCCATATTTAAAGAAATACTGGAAAAAGTGTCATATTTGGAAAACACAGCAGTTGCATTACAAAGACTAATTGACAGGTCAAAACCTAACCGCTGTAATTCGAATAAACCCTGAATAAACACCAACAAAATATTGAGGTACGTCATAATTGTTTTATGAGGGAAATAATCCATCCATTATGCCACCTATTCTCTAGGTCGCGGGGAGCCTATTCCAGCTGACTTTGGGCAAGAGGCGGGGTACACTTTTGCAACAAACCTTTGTGAGTCAGGTTCTCAATAAAAATAACAGTCCATCCTGTTACAGTTGGCGTGGTGAGTGTCTGGACCCCCAAACGCAGAGGCGAAGAGGCAGGTAAGTGAAAACAGTCTTTAATAACAAAAGGGTAGATAACAAAAAACGATGGTGGAAAAAACACCATAAACAACAAAGCAGAGCCCGGTGGAGACAGGAAGCTGCTGGAGGCACTTGGAAAAACGCGAAGAAGAATTAGCACATGAGACGTAGTTTAGTTTGAGAGTGGCAGAACGTGCTCCAATTTACGATGGCCGATCTTGCCCAGTCAATCTGCGGATTGTGCTTTACCAGCCACGAAAGACCCAACACGATGGGAGCGAAACGAGAGGGCATGATAATGAAAAATCTTGTGACTTCAAGGTGATTACCCAATACGCGGAGAGATAGGCCAACAGTTTGATGGGTGACATTAGCAAGATTTCGCCTGTCGAGGGAGCGAACAACTATAGCGGATTGGAGTGCAGAAACCGGTATTGCATAACGTCTCACAAGCACTTAATCAATAAAACAATCATCCGCCCCCGAATCGGGCAGCGAACGATGAGTATAAGCAGAGGTGCTACGGATGGCGGCGATCTCTCTCCACCGGCGTGGGTCGGCTTCCCCCCAGTTGCATTGGTTTGTCCTCATGAACGGCGGGGTGTGGCAGTGAGGACGCCACTGGTCTGCCGAGGGCTTGGATGGCGTCATGGGTGGTGCCAGGACAGCGGGAGCAAACACACGACGTCGGCTCTTCTCCTCTTCCCTTGCGGCCAGGCGCTGGTCAATGCAGAGGGCTAGCGTGATAAGATCCTCCAGGTCTTCGGGGGACTCCAGAGGAATCATTTGGTCCTTCTGGGTCGGCCATACCAGAGAAAAACGCGTCGAGCAGCGCTGAGGGGTTCCAGTCGCTCTGAGCTGCTAGTGTGCGGAACTCAATGGCGTAATCCATTACGCTGCGCCGCCCCTAACGCAGATGGAAAAGAGCTTGCGGCGCGTCTCGCCCAGGGGGGGTTCGCAGAAAAACCTGCTCCAATGTCTTGGTGAAAACGGCGTAGGACGAGCATATTGGTAATTTGCGCCCCCTCTCTGCGGTTGCCCAAGCAGCGGCTCGATCGAACAGATGGGAGGTGACGACTGCAATGCGAACGCGTTCCGACTGGAAAGCCGCTTTTGTAGCTCGAAGTGCAGCTCGCAGCACTGGATTAAAAATGAGCGCACATCCACCTCGGTGTAAGGAGTGGAGCAGGTGGTGATGCGGTGGCTCCAGACGTGGGAAGCAGGGTGGCGGAGGCGTGGAGTTAGAGCGTCGACAGGAGCGCGGTGAGCTGAGCCTCCAGTGTTCCAGTCCTGGAGTCCTGTCTTTCAACCATGCCGGTCACAGACGCTCCCAGCACCCCTACCTGCTCTTCCTGTTTGCTCAGACGCTGGGCGAGGTTGCGAAACGCCGTCTTGAGAGGGTCCGCCTCCACGGGGTCCATTTCTGGTGGGATTAGTCTGTCACGGTTGGCGTGGTGAGTGTCTGGACCCCCAGACACAGAGGCGAAGAGGCAGGTAAGTGAAAACAGTCTTTAATAACAAAAAGGTTGGTAACAAAAGTGATGGTGGAAAAAACACCATGAACAACAATGCAGAGCCCGGTGGAGAGAGGAAGCTGCTGGAGGCACAAACGCGAAGAAGAATTAGCACACGAGACGTAGTCTTGGGTTCGTGGAGGAGTAATCCCGCGTCTCCCAGCCAACAGCACTCAACTTAAATAGCCGGGCCTGATTAGGGACAGGTGTGTCCAGCAGCTCCGCCTCCAGCCGGCCGAGGAGGATCTGGAAAGAACACAAGAGCAGAAGGCAGGAAAACTAGGGAGAGTAGGAATGTGTACGTGACGCTATCCAATAAAAGATACAATTGGAAAAAACGGGCACAAAAAATACTGCAGTGACCAGTATATTGTGGCGTTCCAAGCTGCTGTTTAGTGTGTGGGCTACAGAAGGCAGTAGTGTTCAGCAGGCTCATTTGAGCAAGCGTTTGGAGTCAATCGCATAGAATAAAAAATCAAGGAAGTGTTGTTGCACGTTGTATGTGGCAGGAACGTCTGTTTGAAGGACTGAGTCTTCTTTGTTGACATGCAAATAAATGGCCAACTGAATTACAGCCATATTGACGTGGAATTATTCAGCCGCCATTACAAAACTTTTAGGGTAGGACTAATTTTTTAACATGACACTTACCGCACCTACCATGTTGCATTGTGGTTCAGAGTTACAGCAACCGGATAGTTATGATCTTATGGCAGAAGCCGATCTTATCCAGTCTTTAAGCTCCAGCAGATCAGGAGTCGATGAAAATCGTATCAGGACATCCCTAATATCCATCAGTGTGAAGTAAAATAAAAACACTTTCCAGAAATGTTTTAAGTCAATAATGCCAGGACTTTTTCGTGCAATAATAGATAAATCTTTATTGCATGTTCATTTCACTTAACTCACCACTTTAAAATTTGTGTTGTCTTATTGCCATGTCTCCAAAAAGTGTGTACGCCCACTGCAAAGGTGGCTTACGGGTCTGCACATTCTCAGGTCAGGTTGTGTTTTTAAAGGTACTGTACTCTGCGTGGCAAAAAAATAAATAAAACATTAACAGAGACTTTGCGGGGGATTTTTGTAAACAGATTAGCTTCACACAGTAACTGTCTAACTGTCACAGTACTTACAGGTAACTCCAGACTGTTTTTGATCATCCTGGAGCTGATAATTGGCTGCGCCTTTGCCATTCTGGTTATTCTTTGATCCATTTTGATAGTTGTCTTCCGTTTTCTGCCACCTGTTTTGGTTTTGCTCTCCATTTTAAGACATTGGACATCATTTTATCTGAACAGCCAAAAATGTTTTGCATCTCTTCATCAGTTTTCCCCTCTCCAATCAACTTTTTAATAAAAATACTCGGTTCTTTTGAACAATGTCTTGAACGACCCATTATCCTCAGGCTTTCTAAGAGAAATGCATGTTCAGTAGGTGCTGGTTTTGTCTTTGTCTTTATTTGTCCTTGATGTTAAGTTGGTCAGACAAGGGCAAATAGTATATGATTAAATAGAAAGTAAATTAAATACAAATTATGCATTTTCACAAGAATAAACAGAATACAAACAGAAGTATTTATTGAATTGAACAAGGTTGCTTTCTGTCGGCCTCGAAAAGGTTCTGGCAAACCGTCCGACACCTCAGAAAGGGGAAGCAGCCCCCAGTTCGCACTGATTACAGTGCGGACGGGGGGCTTGCTGACCTTGACTGTGGATATAGTTGGTCAGTGGAAGGAATACTTTGAGGCCCTTCTCAATCCCACTGACATAGCTTCCGTAGAGGAAGCAGGGTCTTGTTCACGAGTGAGGGAAGGTTGGAGCGTGAGATCGACAGACGGATCGGTGCAGCATCAGCAGTAATGCGGTCGCTGTACCGGACCGTCGTGGTGAAGAGAGAGCTGAGCCGGAAGGCAAAGCTCTCTGTTTACCGATCGATCTACGTTCCCACCCTCACCTATGGTCATGAGTTATGGACCATGACCGAAAGAACGAGATCGCGGATACAAGCGTTGGAATGAGTTTCCTCCGTTGGGTGGCGGGACACACCCTAAGAAATAGGGTGAGGAGCTTGGCCATCCGGGAGGAGGAGCCGCTGCTCCTTCACATCGAGAGGAGCCAGTTGAGGTGGCCCGGGCATCTATTCCGGATGCCTCCCTGGTGAGGTGTTTCGGGCATGCCCAGCCGGGAGAAGGCCCCGGGGAAGACCTAGGACACGTTAGAGGGACTATGTGTCACAGCTGGCCTGGGAACGCCTTGGTGTCCTCCCGATGGAGCTGGAAGAGGTTGCCGGCGACCGGGAAGTCTGGACTTCCCTACCAAAACTGCTACCCCCGCGACCCGGACCCGGATAAGCGGAAGAAAATGGAATGGAACAAGGTTGTACTTTCTGACAGTAAAAGTCACTATGTGTATAAAGTCTGTGCACAGTGAAGTGCAGACAGTAAAGTGCAGAATCCCCAACATAGTGAAACAAAACAAAAGCCTCTAAAGACATTGTAATGTTTTTTTTAGCAATTTTTTATTGTGGCGTGTCAATCTGTTGTTTTTTTAAAAGGCCGACATGTTTTGGCAGGATGAAGAAGGAACTTCTAACTTATTGCAGGCTGAAATCCAAATAGAACATTGTGATGTGCCTTTTTTTAAACGTGTGAAAGGACACAATTATGCTTCTGCTGTAAACCAACAAAGAAGTGCTGTCAAGTCATTATGTTACACATGAATAGAGCTGCGTAATTGCAATGGAGAGTTGATGTGAACAATGACGCCTCCTCACTTAAGACTGCTGCTTAATTAAAATTCAACATTGGCCACAATTGGTATCATTTATCACTCCTCTCACATTGGTATATTCCAGAAGAGGAAGTCTCTTTAAAAAAAAGAAACTTAATTGTTTGCCACTATCTTAATAGACAGGAGGAAATAATAGCATGTGTGTTGTGCTTCACAAATTAAAATAAAATGAAGGTATTCATGCACTTCTTAATGAGAAATTAGTCCATTTCTTTATAGTCACTTTATATTATTTCCATGTTTGGGCACATTATATGCTTGACTGTGTGTTTCACAAAAATGTCATACAGGTAATAAGTCATACACTTGCTATTATTAGTCAAAACATGCATATTTAAGAAAATATGTTGGGGTTTTTTTTGCCTAAATTAAGATATTTCAAGCAAAACAGTGGCTGAATGAACTAAAACACGAATTTAAGACACACAAAGGAGGAATTAATGGATGTGATGTAGTATTCTACACTGGTAAGTAACTGTCGATAATATTACAATGTACAGTGATAGACACAAGCACCAGACTTGATCGCAGGAACACGGGTTTTTACTGCAGGTCTGAATCATCTAAAAAAAAGGCACAGAAAGGGGCAAGTGTTGCTGCCAAACTGAAACTTAACTCTCAACCCCAAATGTCACTTCCAATGACAAGTCTTGTCCACCACTCAAGCAGCTTTGCCTACGAAACACATTTATAGCGACACACGGGAACAACATGTCTTACATGGCTTTTTACATTTATGTCTACTGTATTGGTATTGTATTGGTAGTGCATATTTGACTATGGGGTGTTCATGTCCATGCCTGCGGGGCTCTAATAATGGTAAAAAAGTCCTGAACAGGTTTTTCATTCATTCATTTTCTATACCGCTTATCCTCGTCAGGGTCACGGGTATGCCTATCCCAGCCGACTTTGGGTGAGAGGCGGGGTACCAGTCAATCACAGGGCACGTATAGACAAACAAGCCTTGAACAGGTTTTATATGTTTTAACTACAAAAATATACCATTTATAAATATGGCAGAAGCAATTTATATTTTTACAATTTAATCAGTTGTACAAATAGATACACAAAAGAAAGTTTTCCAAGCCTCAAACGTTTTGGAGTGAACACAGCGTGTTCATGAGCTTTTCCAGAACCTTCTGCCATCGATGACTTTAAGCCCTGGGGTCACCGACAGAGAAAAAGATTGTTTAATAGCGAGATGAGTACTCGCTCTGTTGCTGTAACTAAAATGATCCTTTATGGAAATTATGTCTCACGTTTAACAATTAACCATTTTTTACAATATATTTTTAATCTATTTATTACCAAACATAAATGTATCTAAACCAACCCACAAATCCAAATAAACCACTGTCTTTGACCAAAAAACTGTATATACAATTTTTATATTATATATATAATTTTTATGCTCCTCCCTGAGCAAACGCCTTATCGCGGTAGAGGAGTTTGTGTGCCCCATTGATCCTAGGAGTTGTCGGGGGCTTTCATGCCCCTGGTCACCCATGGGTCACCCATGACAAACAGGTCCTAGGGAAGAGACCAGACAAAGAGAGGCTCAATAGACCCCAATGATGCAAAATACAAATGGACCAAGTTTTCCCTCACCTATTCGTGGGTCCCTGGGCCCAGGCCCCCCGTGGAGTCAGGCCTGGAGGTGGGGCACGATGGCCAGCAACTTGTGGCCGGGCCTGCACCCATGGGGCTCGGTCAGGCACAGCCCGAAGAGGCAATGTGGGTCCCCATTCCCATGAGCTCAACACTCGTGGGAGGGACCAGAGGGGTTGGGAGCACAGTAAGCTAGGTGGCAGACGAAGGCTGGAGTCTTAGAAGTCCGATCCTTGGCTACAGAAGCTAGCTCTGGGTACGTAGAATGTCACCTCTCTGATGGGGAAGGATCCTGAACTGATGGCCGAGGTGGAGAAATTCAGGCTAGATATAGTTGGATATATAGATGTTGTGGACCCGTGAAAGGAATACTTTGAAGACCTCCTCAATCCCACCGACACGTCTTTCAGAGAGGGAGCAGTACCTGGGGACTCCGTGGAGGGTTCTCCTATTTCTGGGTCTGAGGTCACCGAGGTGGTCAAAAAGCTCCTCGATGACAGCGGGTGGATGAAATCAGCCCAGATTTCCTTAAGGTCCTGGATGCTGTAGGCATGTCTTGGGTGACACGACTTAGCAGCATCGCTTGGACATTGGAGGCAGTGCCCATGGATTGGAAGACTGGGGTGGTGGTCCTGCTTTTTAAGAAAGGGTTCCAACTATTGTGGGATCACACTCCTCTGCCTTCCTGTTAACGTCTATTCAGGGGTTCTGGAGAGGAGGATCCGCCGTATAGTCGAATCTCGGATTTAAGAGGAGCAGTGTGGTTTTCGTCCTGGTCATGGAACTGTGGACCAGCTCTATATTCTCTGCAGGGTCCTTAACGGTGCATGAGGGTTTGCCCAACCAGTCTACATGTGTTTTGTGGACTTGGAGAAGGCATTTGACCGTGTCCCTCCGGGAGTACAGTGGGAAGTGCTCCAGGAATATGGGGCATCAGACCACCTAATTCAAGCGGTTTGTTTCCTGTATGACTGGTGTCAAAGTTTGGTTCGCATTGCCGGCAATAAGTCGGACCCGTTTCCAGTGATAGTTGGACTCCGCCAGGGCGGCCCTTTGTCACCAATTATGTTCATTAGTTTCACAGACAGAATTTCTAGGCGCAGCCAGAGCGGTGAGGAGTTTTACATTGCCGTCAATAAATCGGACCCCAGGATGAGATCCTGCCCCAAGTGGAGGCGTTTAAGTATCTTGTGGTCTTGTTCACGAGTGAGGGAAGGATGGAACGCGAAATGGACAGACGGATAGGTGCAGGTCCGTTGTGGTGAAGTTGTGGTGAGTCAAAAGGCAAAGCTCTCAATTTACCGGTCGATCTATGTTCCTACCCTCGCTTCTGGTCATGAGCTTTGGGTAGTGACCGAAAGGACAAGATCGCGAGTACAAGCAGCTGGGCCCCCCCTTAGTGTTATCCGGGAGAGACTCGAAGTAGAACCGCTGCTCCTCCGCGTTGAGAGGAGCCAGATGAGGTGGCGCGGGCATCTGGTTAAGACGCCTCCGGGACGCCTTCCTGGGGAGGCGGGGTACACCCTGGACTGGCCGCCAGCCGATCACAGGGCAGACAAACAACCAATCACACTCACATTCATATCTATGGACAATTAAGAGTTGCCAATTAACCTGACATGCATGTTTTTGGGAAATCGGAGTACCCGAAGAAAACCCACGCACGCACGGGGAGAACATGCAAACTCCACACAGAGATGCCCAACGGAGACTTAAACCAGTCTTCCAGATATCCCGACTGTTTAAAAAAACTTCAAAAATGGGTAATGTGAGGTGAAAAAGTTCATAGTAATAATACGCCTTATGTCACCGACAACTCAAAGCTGAGATGCAGGCTGTTTTTTCTTTAAATATAAAAACATGTTTTTGCATATTTACTGTACATGGGTTGGTTTTAAAAAGATTGTGGCCACCGCACTCTTTATAAAAAAATGTTTTACTATGTGACCCTCAGTGGCAAAAATTTGGACATCCCCGATGAAAATGCTTGTCATTCAATACTCATCTTAAATATTTTAGATGCACACTAAATTAGCATAATACTTGTCTTTCAGCTTTGACACACAATGATATGCATATGAATGCTCGTCTCTTAGCATCCAAACAATGACATAATGAACGATCCGCAGCCTGCTGTCAACCATGGCTTTCTTTGAAATCCGACAATATTTGTCATGTTATTGGTCAAACTTCAAAATACGTGGTATATGTGTGTATTCCTGAGGTGATTGTCGGCTCCACAGAGGCACAACCAGCCAAGAGAATCCAATATAGTGTTTCGTAATAAAAAGTCTCAAGGAGGATAGCAGTGCTGCTTAGTGGGCTTTGTAGCGTGCTTTCAATCTCAGACTGCCAACATGCTGGGATTTTGATGCAGACGGCATCCTCACCATTGACAGCCTGACAAAAAGAGATAAGAAAGGCAAAATAGTGGAAACCAAAAAAAAGGCAAAATCTAGAGCCGTGTTTTGACGCTTGTCTCTTTATTTCCATATTACAAGATTATCTCAGTATTGCCAGTTTAGGTGGCTCGGGGATCTAGTCCGGATGCCTCCCGGGCGCCTCCCTGGTGAGGTGTTTCGGGCATGCCCAGTCGGGAGAAGGCCCCCGGGAAAACCTAGGACACGCTGGAAGGACTATGTCTCACAGCTGGCCTGGGAACGCCTTGGTGTCCTCCTGGTGGAGCTGGAAGAGGTCGCTGGGGACCGGGAAGTCTGGACTTCCCTACTGAGACTGCTGCCCCCGCGACCCGGACCCAAATAAGCGGAAGAAAATGGAATGATTAGCACATCTGCCTCACAGTCACAGCATCTGGGTTGAAATCAGAGTTTTTACTATGAACTTTTTTCATACCTGGGATAGTCACGAAAGCTACGCAGATGGTAGAGATTTTCCACTGCACTCCTGTCTGCCTATCGGAACGTCTGCCCATGGAAATATATTGAAATTGCTGCTCTGCTTGTGGTAAAGATTGATGCACTGTCATAGCAAGCCTTCACTTTCGCAGAGAAGCGTCAGTCCATCGATTCGCCCAAAGACATTTCAGATCATTTGCATTTACCGGTGCCTCACATTCTTCACATCCGATAAAAATCTAGCCGCTTTGTCAAGGGGTGTGTAAAAAAGTTAGAGAAAAGGCGGCTTCTTTCGATCACACCTTATTTGACTGGGCCAAAGGTTTCTGTGTGTTGATCCTATTATTGGATTTGTTTTGACATTTAATGTCTGTCATGCAGATAATTTTGTCATCGTGCAATGATTACAGAACATTTATTGGTGTTACGTGCAGCACCTATTTGTGCATTATATCACATATGGGTTTGTTGCATTACATATAAGAAAATAAAGAATGTACAGTATAGCAGTGGAGCTGGTTTGACTCCACTCTGGTTTGAACCTAAAGGCAACCATCTTCCCTGCGGTGGAGAAGTGACTGAATGAGACATGTCAGCAGCCAGACTTCATCTGGGCAGGATGACTATACAGTATGTCATACTGTAACCACAGGCTATGCCGAACAAGCCCCCTGTCTGGTTGAAGAACACAAAAAGGAGTGACATTTGAAGTATGGTGGTGTAAGGGGCCCTCGAAACATTAAGAACTGAACTCAACATCTTTCTTGATTCCATCAAGAGTGGGGCAGAAAGAGAAAAAAAACCTTCCTGTGGCCAATCACAGTTTGAAAGCAACTTTAATGCACACTTTGTCCTTGTTCCAGCCATGCAGCGAGCAGCAGCAGCATTCATTTTTACACTGATCTATTGTATTATCCATCTATTCTAGTTGGATTTAATAATATAATAGCAAATATCATTCCTTTAGGAATAATATTATAACCTAGATTATACATATATACATAATATTTTGGGTATATATATATATATATATGATCTTATCTTATACATATATAAAGAATTTACTTGTTTGGTAAAAGTGCTATTGGCAATAAATTAGTGAATGCAAAAGATATGCATACTGATTTAACTATTGATTTGTTTTTTTGTTTTATATTTTGAGTAGAGTTGAGCCATACAATGAAGTTATGGGAAAGAGTAGTTGAAGCTAGACTAAGGGCAAATGTGAGCATTTGTGAGCAGCAGTACGTTTTTTTGCCAAAAAAGAGTACAACAGATGCAGTATTTGCTTTGAGGATGTTGATAGAGAAGTACAGGGAAGGTCAGAGGGAGCTGCATTGTGTTTTTGTGGTATTGTATGAGGAAGTCTGGAGTGGCAGAGAAGTATGTTAGAGCGGTGCAGGACATGTACAAGAACTGTAAGACAGTAGTGAGGTGTGCTGCAGGTGTGACAGAGGAGTTCCGAGTGAAGGTGGGACTCCATCAGGGATCAGCTCTGAGCCCCTTCTTGTTTGCTATGGTGATGGACAGGCTGACGGACGAGGTCAGACAGGAATCTCCATGGACTATGATGTTTGCAGATGACATTGTGATATGTAGTGAGAGCAGGGAACAGGTGGAGGAGAAGCTTGAGGGGTGGAGGTTTGCCCTGAAAAGGAGAGGAATGAAGGTCAGCCGCAGCAAGACGGAGTACATGTGTGTAAATGTGAGGACCCCAAGTGGAAGAGTGAGGTTACAGGGAGAAGAGATAAAGAAAGTATAGGATTTTAAGTACTTAGGGTCAACAGTCCAGAGCAATGGAGAATGTGGAAAAGAGGTGAAGAAGCGTGTGCATGCAGGCTGGAATGGGTGGAGAAAAGTGTCAGGTGTGATAGAAGAGTTTCAGCTAATATGTGGTGAGACCAGTGATGCTGTTTAGTTTAGAGACAGTGCCGCTGAGGAAAAGACAGGAGGCAGAGCTGGAGGTAGCAGAGATGATGATGCTGAGGTTCAATGAGTGTGACCAGGATGGACAGGATCACGAATGAGCACATCAGAGGGACAGCACATGTTAGAGGTTTTGGAGATAAAGTCAGAGAGGTCAGACTGAGATGGTTGGGACATGTCCAGAGGAGAGATAGTGAATATATTGGTAGAAGGATGCTGAGTTTTGAATTGCCAGGGAGACCAAAGAGGCCCTAGAGGAAGAGCAAAGAGGAGGTTTTTAAATAGGACATGAAGATAGTTGGCGCAAGAGAAGATGATACAAAAGACAAAGTTAGATGGAGGCAATTGATTCGCTGTGGCGACCCAAAGGAAAAGAAGAATTTTATTTCATACATTATAATCTTGTCTTTCTTAATGCACAGCAGAGGACATATGGCGAAGAGAAGTTGTGCTGGAGCAGCCCCTCTCTGACAGCAGGTCAGGAGATTCGAACCCTGAACCTCCTGACTGTGAGGCCAACATGCTACCCATTCATCCACCGTGCGGCCTATCCAATCTAATTATCATTATTATCATCAGCACCAATACACCATCTCAACCCAGCCGGCTCAAAGAATCAGTCATAATGTCACGATTGATATGTGATAAATGATGATGATATAAGGAGTAATGATGTATTAGTATTGCTAAGATGTACAGTATAGTGTATAACAGTGAATAATAATATAATACATATTGTATGTATATTGTATTGTATATGTATTCAAATTAGGCATGTTTGATAATATTATCCCCATATTGGCATAAAAATGTAATATTGGTCAATATCTGTACTGTTTTTTTGTTTTTTTTAACCCTATAATGAAACCAATATGCCCCTTTAAGCCCAAAAATGGCAACATTGCTAGATTTGCTGCTAATATGATGCCTCATGTAGTTAATAACTTACACCAGAAGATGGGCCACATCATTAACTTCAATCTGAGCAACATCCGTAATAATGTAAATTAATGAAAAATACAAAAAAGTATGTTGTTGCAACCTACCTAGTACCAGGGTGAGTTGTAATACTACTTGTAGATGGACGTAACAATTGAATTATTATGCTTAAAACAGACAATCAATCCAGGGTCAGCCCGAAGTCAGCTGGGATAGGCTCTAGTATACCCATGAAACCCTTAGTGAGAATAAGCGGCATAAAAAAAGGATGCTTAAAGGTAAGTAAATGCTAAAAGGCTTTTGTGTGTTTTTCAGGTGCAAATGCACTTAGTAAGCAAACTCAAAAAAAGGTGGAATAAAAAATAATAATAATAAATAGATGGAAAATGGTGCAGAATACTATATGTGTGAATGCTCCAGCATTCACACAATTAGGTAGGCAGAAAGTAGGTGTCCTTGCCTGGGGTGCAGGCTTCATGGGCCCAAAATGTACACTGCTGCCATTTGATCCACACTTCCTTTGGCTGTGAGTTATCAAAGATCTCCAAGCACACAATGCAGACATTTCCTTGTCTGGTGAGCTGGCATCTTCTGTCATCAGGCTTGAGTCTTTTGTTTGAAAAAAGACTGGTACAAAATGTCAACATAAGGGGAAGGTTGTAACACTTTTTAACAGCTACAACCTGGAGTCTGTATTTCTGACTGGTCAAACTGAGAGTGTTGCAACTAAACCCTTGTCACAAGCATCCCGATCTCCCCTATTATATTGAACTTATAGTAGCAACCAGTGGCGATTGCTCTAAGACTGCAAGGGAAGCTGAGCTCCCCCTAAAATGTAAACAAAAAAAAGTGGTGTAATATGTACTGCTGTGTGTGCATTTCATTGACCAAAGATGCGCTAGAATGCCGTGGCCATGGCTGAATGGGACACACACAGTCGACGCTGGGCGTCTACTGACTTCGATGGGGAAGTGTAGAGTGGTTTGTCCCACTGTGCAAAAATGGTCTTTGGACAGTCATTGGATAAATGCTGGGCTTTGTCCCACACAACGGGCGCTGAGCGTCTCCGGGTGTGTACGGGGCAGTGGGATGGCCCGGACGCTCGGTTTCTGCATGATGATTGGATGATCTGTCTGAGGCGGAATCCCTTGTGATTGACAGTGAAATGAACGAATCAGCAGTCTTCAAGTATAAACCTCCACCATAGCAAGTTGTTTATTCCAGAGACTTTACCAATTCCCCCAAATTGTATCTTTGTTAAAAACGAGTAGGAACAAAAGGTAGAATTCCTTATAAATAAATAAAAAAAACATTTATGATGTGGGCCAGAAAAAAAAGCTGAGTAGCTTCCTGACACGGATCACGTTTCACAGCTTGGATGGGGAAAGCCCCTCAAGGACGGATCCCAGACGTCCTAAAAGTCCAACAGTCACAAGACGGAAAGGGTGGCGGTGGTGGGTCGCCGGCGGCGGAACCCCTCCGGGGGTCGGCCGGGACGGAGACCCGAGCGTGACCGGCGAGACCCCGGAGATGAAGAGCGCTGGACGCCAAGCAGGTAAGTTGGAGGAGTCTTTAATAAAGACGCTTACATGGAACGACACGTTACAAGGAAAAAGCAACAATGAGCCGACACAGCTGAACTAAATACTGGAGAACAAATTAGGAGCAGGTGCGAAAGAATGAAAAAGTAAAGCTGACCGGAAACCGAGCGGAACAGAACAGGAAGTACTACCAAAATAAGAGTATGATGATGGATGATGGTGCAGATAGCTGATTTTTTTTGCACTATACTGTTGTGTTCTGTAAACACGGTGCTAACAAAACAGAAGTGCAATGATGACCTATGACACTTGACGAAAAAACAAGTCGGTCACCGGTGGTGAGAGAAATTTTCCAGAACAAACCCAAACGACTTGATACTGGGCCTAGCAATCGTTCGTGAAATTTTGACAGATCTTTATTTATATTGAATTAAAAATATAGTTTTGACAGATTCATGTAGCAAAACAGTGGGGGTACATAGTTACAGTAGATGTTTCTGTCTTGTTTTGGGAAATGGCTACAATAAGCAGTGAAACCAAACAATGACCTAAAAAGTAGTCTTTAATCATTGGAATTATCAGAACAACAACATGAATGACAGTTCTAGTGATGATTTCTTTTTGTATTGACGATGCTGTCCTCTGAGGAGCTGTAGGTGGACAGGTTGGATATTTTTGTACGAGGTCGGGTTTGCTGCCCAAATAATCTGTGCAAACAATTTCAAATAGCAGTAGTGATGACAGTGCAATAGTAAGCGTACCATATCAGGCATACACAAACATTGAATTGAACCAAACATTTTTTTGTTTTTGTTTTGCTCTTGACAGTAACATTGAAACAGAACCTCAGAAGTCGTTAGGTTACAATGTAATGGTTTCCTTGCACACGTCTATTCTATTTACAAGTTGTGCTTCAGTCTGTTTAGAAAATTGTGCATCCATGAACAGGTCGTGACATTCACATCCATCTTCACAATTTAGACCAGAGGTCTCAAACTCACATACTGACTGAGTATATTTCATGGCCTCCTACTTGACATCAAAATTTCATGAAAGCATGCGTGTGGATGTGGACTCTAAAAAGTGACATTTACAACTTTTTTGATACAGTTGCCCAAAGTACACATTTAGGTACTGTATAGACGGGAACGTTCCTGACTGCCGCGTCCATACTGTACTGGACTTGTGAACAGTTACATGCAGACGGGAGAGAATCGCGGCGTGAAAAGGATGTAATACCCAAGGCCCACCTCCACGTGGCAGTTTGGACAAACGCGCGAGCGGAACCACGTGACACACCGAACCGTAGAGGAAGAAATAATGCATGTCCGTCGTCTTCCGCTTTGCAAGGCTCGTTTAGACTTACCAGAAATGTAATTACTTCTGCGAGTCATTATGGAGTACAAGACAACAAAATATGAAGACAATGTCGACCGGGGTGAGGCATGTCCTTCGAAATATTCCGATATTATGTTGGTTTGTCGTCAAAGCTCACTTCTGATCATGTGATGCGACTAGGCGGCGGTGGCTCAATGTTTTCAGATTTTCCCACTACGAAAGCCGATTTAAAAATTAAAAATCTGGTTCCTGAGTGGATGAATGTGGATGAGAGGCTATCTTGACCTGAAAAGTCTTCATTTGTTTGTTGCGTGTTAAGTTGCTGTGTGATGAATATATATAAATATTATTTCTTTTTTGACACCGTGAGCCAGACTGTTACACTGAGTCATGACCTCTTGCCGTTTCAGATGTGTGGACAAGCTCCTTGCAATTTCTGTTTTGTCGATGTGGCTCCCGGGTATGATGCATTTGAGACCCCTGGTTTAGACTGGAAATTGAACAGATGATAAGGTGCGCAAAAAGTGTTTAAACTATTATTCAGGCCACAAGAGTCCAGTGATTTAAATGACCAATTCAATGTATTGCAGTATATTGTTACAGCAATCAATGGTGCCTGCTCCCACCCCATGTATTCACAGCTTCTGGGGGCTTTGGGCTCCCCAAATGGGGTTAACTATAATGCAGAATCAATCTTTCTGTGAACACCACCAACATCGACAAACATCAATTAAAATGACCAGCAAAGTAAATCCTAGCTCCTTAAATATGAGAGCATGAAGTGACATCGGTGAGTAAAAGACGAATGATATTGTATATTCGATATTTGTTAGTAAATCCATTTTGAAAATCGTGTACAAATACATTACACATCATGGAGGGTATGTGAGCACACTATACACACAATATCAATAATAATGATTAAAAATAAACTCCAAGTGAGCAAGAGCAGATGTCAAAATTTGCACTGCAGGTACAATCCCACAATCACAGGAGGGATGATGGACTAAGCATATGAAAAAATCTTCATATTACATGTACATAATATATATATTGTATATATGTATACTGTATAGCTATTGATACAAACGGTGTCTCGCAAAGAAGCCACTGAAATGCAAAGAGAAGTAGCTTGAAAAAGGAGCACCGTTGTCCTTATTTACAGTTCCTATGGAAATACAAACGATAGGGTGGACTTTTTATGTAAATCGGTTTGAACAAAAATGTCGATACATCTGACAACACGTTGCAGTAATTAATTACATTGTAAAACTGTGCTTGGTCATCTGTCCTGGTTTTGATGGCACTGTAGGATACATACTTTAAAAGTCAGCCACATACACATTAGGAATATATTTAACACAGAGGGTTCTGCTAAAAAAAAAAAAAACATCAGCAAAGCCCAATGGTGCATGGTCAGTAACAATATTTCTTCTGGCGGATCTGGTAGCATGTGCTTTTCCATGTCTCCCCCTGTAGACCATTTTCATGTCTTTGGGTGTAAAAAAATGTCCTTGTGATATGAATATTCGAGCTATACATATAGCACACACTAAATAAAGTATCTCTGTACCACAAGCGGAGGTAAACCATCCACAGTACTGTTTATGGATGTAAGGAGTCACAAGTGAAAATTATTTCAACATTCCACCCGGTTTTATGGCTTGAGCTGTGAGTTGTGTTTTTTTTTAAGATAATGCATCAGTCATTGCTCAAGTAATCAATTCAGCATTGAATCAGTGTTTCAGAATTGCAACTGATGACTAACGACTATTTTCTTAGTTGATTCATCCGATTTATCTGAAGCTTGTTCCGAGTTTGACAACGGAAGTTAAAAATATTCCCATTTAAGAGGCTGAAATTACAGGATATTTACATTTTTAAACAAAAGAGGATTCATCAAATACCAAAACAGTAGTTAATTCCTGTAATTTCCGGTGTAGAAGACGCACCAGTGTTAATAAATTGTTGCAGCAACAGTCACACCCTCGCCAGCAGGTACAAGTGGCATCCATCAGGTTATCCATACACAGAGCTCAGGTTAGTCAGTAAAATATGACGGTCTTAGCAAGATCACTATATATACGCTAAGTCTGAAGTCTGCATCTTTGCACTTTTAAGCAGATTTTGTCGGTGGCCCCATTTCAGTCGCTAATATCACTGGGGTTTGATTTTCTAAATTGCTAATCCCTCCAAATGCCACCCAAGAGTTCCATTCCACTCTATTCCATTTTTTTCCCGCTTATCCGGGTCTGGGTAGCGGGGGAAGCAGTCTCAGTAGGGAAGTCCAGACTTCCCGGTCTCCGGCGACCTCTTCCAGCTCCACCGGGAGGACACCAAGGCGTTCCCAGGCCAGCTGTGAGACATAGTCCCTCCAGCGTGTCCTAGGTCTTCCCCGAGGTCTTCTGTCATGCCTGGAACACCTCAACAGGGAGGCGCCCGGGAGGCATCCGGACTAGATGCCCGAGCCACCTCAACTGGCTCCTCTCGATGTGAAGGAGCTCTACTCTGAGCTCCTCCCGGATGGCCGAGGTCCTCACGCTATCTCTTAGGGTGAGTCCAGCCACCCTACGGAGGAAACTTATTTCCGCCGCTTGTATCCGCGATCTCGTTCTTTCGGTCATGACGCCACCATGCCACCCAATCTAAATTGATTTTCTGATCATTTGTGGTTGTGATGCTAAACAACAGCACTGTTTTTATACCAGGAGCCGGCCTTGCCTTCAGATGACAAAGAACTGAGACACAGCAAATACAGTAACTGATTAGGTCAATTAGAGAAACGTATCTCAACTGGTGGGTCGCGACCCGCTCGGAAAGGAAAAAAAAAGTAAAGACTGGATGTCTGTGAATGTATCTTGTGTTATTGTCTATGCAAACAAAGCGTTAGTGTTAAAACTTGATGTTAAAACCGGTGAGGTGCCCTCAAGCCTTGACACGTCTAATAGGTATTCAATCATGAAAATTCCTTAGTCAATAGTAGGCCATTACACCATTGTCTACTCTTTAATGCTATACCCTAGAAATAAAAAATAATAATATATCACTCGCCACTCTGGGAATCCATATACTTTCTTTCCCATTACCATTCCCATTCGACACAGCAGATCACGTGTTTCCATCATCCCCTCTCCATGGCATCTTTCTCTGTCAGACCTACCACCTTTATGTCATCTCTAAGCACATCTAGAAACCTAACCTCTTTGGTGTTCCCCTTTTTTGCCTCCTTGGTAGTCCCATCTCTAGCGTCCTTCTACCAATATCTCACACGTTTCTAATCCTGTCCATCGTCATCACTCCCAAAGAAAATAGAAGCATCTTCAGCTCTGCCTCCTGTCTGTTGATGAGAGCTGCCGTCTCCAGACCATACATCGGGGCTTGTCTCAATACCATCACAAAGAATTGCTGACACTCCACTTCTCACTCAGCATCCGACTCTGTTCTCCACACCCGTCGGTTACTCTGAACGATTGGCCCCGAGTACTTAAGTTCATTGTATTCCGAATCGCTACTCTTTCAAAGACACATGTATTCGGTCTTGCTCCGACTGACCTTCATTCTTCTCCTCTCCAGCTCATTTGTCCACCTTTCCAGGTTTTCTTGTTCGGTTGAAAAAAGGAAGTGGAAAAAGAAAGTATCTCTTCAATGGTTGACCTCTTTCCATACTAAAACATTAATTACCTGTTTTGAGCACGAGTACCTTCAATGTCACGTAACTTTGAGTGTATATTCATTAGAGTTGAGCACGGTTTGAATTTAAACGAATGTCATTCAGATTCCTTGTTTTAATTCGGATTCTTTTTAGGGACAGGGTATAAAAGTCTGCATGGTTTATAACACTAACCAGAGTTGTTCCCCATACTTTTTATTTCAAGTGAGTCCAAGAATTTTAGTGAGGAACTGAGTCTCATTTCTGGAGCACATCCAGAACGGTGGCTATTTATTTTGGTTGGAGCATCTGGGCATGGCATGCGTGAATTTATGACATTTCAACCACGTTTGTGTGCTACCTTTAAACACACATCTGCCCACAGACTTTTGAGGTTCCACAGTATTTTAGTATTTCCGTTGGTACTACTCCAGCTGAAGTTTCCCCCCACCATACATTTCTGCCGTCACCTCAAAGGTGGCAGAGAGAGGAACGCTAATCACGCGAGGTCTACACCACCGGTTGACGGCACACTTGCACCCTCTCACTGACCAGCCTTTGTAACATTGATGCATTGCTCTGGTAACGTTTGTGGAATGCCAACATGTTAGTCTGATACTGGCTGTAAAATTACAACCCTGTGCTTGTCGTTGAAGGTTTCCGTGTGGGTATAAAGGGTGGGATGTTGAGTTACACGACCACCCCCCAGAACAACGCAGCAAAAGTGAGTAAATTTGCATTCAAAAGGTTAAAAGCCCCAATGCTGCATGAGAGCCTCCATGTGTGTTCTCTTTCAGATGATTGGCTTTTGTCTTCCATTAAGATCCATTACGAAGCTTTATAGTGGCTCTCAATGACTGTCACTGCACTTATACACAAGCGTCCTAATAAGACTATATGGCTGATAGTGAAAAGTGACTTACATAACTGACTTTTGACACTGAAAGCAAAGAGCATCTTCATTTCCCATATTTACATTAAGAAGTCAAGTAGCGGCGCTAATGACTGAACAACTGAAATTGCAAATGTTGCGTCTCCCCTGTAACAGCTTACACCTTTATGAAGAGGCTTTCTACTGGTGTGAGATTTATTTTCCGAGGACCTTGCTTGTGCCATGATGGAACCCTTCTATCACAGGGTCCAAACTTTTTTCACCGCGGTACACATACTGAAAAATGTTGTATGTATTTCATGATAAAAGTGCATCTCAAGTTTGTTCTATGCAGTAGGTGAAAAATCACATTATTGACGGTTTAGTTTAATATTCCAAACTTTCTCATATTTCATAATCAATCTTTGTAAATTTACTTCTCTTATTGTGACTTTATTCCCATTACATATTTTTTCCCAATTTAATTTTCCAAAAAATACACTGTTTTTCACAATATTATGACTTTAAAAAATATTTCAACTCTATGGTACTAAAATGACAGTTTTTTTCCTCATATTGTGAATTTAGTCTTGTAAAATTGCACATTTTTTCTCATCAGTAAATGACTTTTATCTGTTAAGATTTTGACTTTATTTTTAAACTGCAGCTGTTTTTTCCATTTTTTTCTGGCCTGGAATTTTTCCAGCCATTTCAACTTTTTTCTTGGCAATTTTATTCACCTAATATTATGATTTAATTCCCAACATATTTTGACTTTTGCCCCATAACATTCTAGGTTTTCCCCCAAACTGATTTTCCAAAATATTTAAACTTTATACTTTAAATTACTGCTGTTTTTAAAAAAAAATAATTTTGTTAAATTATATTTTTAGAATGTGGAGCGGGCTAAGAAATACACAGCCCCTGACCGCAAATGGCTCCCGGAGTCACACTTTAGACACTCCTGCTCTATTTGTATTTGATTGGTAAGAAAGTCAACATGAACTCGCCCCTGCATGACCTTTTTGATTTCAAAATACGCTATCCTCATTGCAGCGGCAGCGTGAGTCCCTGCTCGCAGCTCAATTGTCTTAAAAGCAGAAAACTACGACAAAGCCCGTCTGAGTCATCCCCTGGACAGACACGTTGTGCAGGCACCAACCTGTCTAGTTCAGTGACATTTCTTTTCCAAAGTCAAAACGCGGATGGTCATGAGGCAGAGAGTGTGTTATGAAAGACACAACTGAACTGTGCCTTTTTCATTTTGGACCAAAGAGCAGACATGTTATGTAATTTGCATCTGCATCGGTGTTTTATCATTAAGATCCATGCATTATTAGAATATGTGTATAATGTAAATGCATATTCCCTGACATTGTGAAAAAGTCACTATAACTTGTTTGGAGTATCAGGTCGTGACCAAATGGGTCATTAATTGACTGAACAAAGGGACTTTTTTTTTTTTTACCAAATTGCTGTCTGCTTAATGACATGTAATGGTCCTAATGCTCGGGTCTGAAACTGTCATCTTCTCTTATAGTGTTAATGTTCTTCTATTTCAAGACTTTGTACTTTTTCTTTTATTAGTGTGTCGGAAATTCCGTACAGTTCAAAACAAGTGAGACTTCAAGAAAGTAAACCAGCAACTAATACTACAAAAATCAGTTTTCCCTGTTTAGTATGTGCTTAAAGGGGACTGAAATGTTTTTTTTGAAAGTACTCCCTGCTTCTCGCTGTTCTGACAGTGCAGGTTTTTGGTCAGTTTCAAATTTCTGTTTTTCGTCTAATCCACCCTAATCGGTCATAACTTACAAATAAGGAAGGCAAGACGTAAAGCGTAAATGTACAAGCCCACAATTTTTACATGTTTGTGTATCTTTATGCTTCACTGATCATGTCTTTTCGCCAGGCGTCAAGATGCCGCATTTAGTTTGATGGTCCCTGAACACACCATAGTTACTGTATGTGCGGCAAAGAAAAACTAAAACCGATACAGTAATTGATGGTTTCCAACAAATCGATGTTGATGTGTGACACCCCCATGGAATGACAGAAAAAACATAATAATGGAGGTTAAAAAAGGAGGTTGTCTGACCTCAGAAACAGGAGTGGGATACACCCTCAGATAGATGTAGTGATCACTTCCTGATACTAGGAAACACAAAGACACAAAAAAGGGATATTTATCGATATTGTAGGGTCTTCAGAGACCAGTCCAGGGTGTACCCCGCCTCCCACCCGAAGTCAGCTAGGATAGGCTCCAGCATACCCGCGACCATAATGCGGTATAGAAAATGGATGGATGGATAGGGTCTTCTACGAAGGATGCCCCCTGTAACATCTCCGCATAGTCGACTGCCATTTGACACCCCTGCACAACATAAAGCTCCATCGTTCCACTGTCAACTATCAACCCCTGTACGGGCTAGGAAGTGGGGTTCGGCAGCTGTCCGGAAGTCGCCAAGAGCAATCACGGCGGAGTGGGCTCAGTGGGAGGCATCCCGGAGGAGGGCCGGGAGTGGAGGAAATTACACAGACCATCTGGTTGTGAAGCAGGAAAGCCAAAAAAACCACTGCAAGAATCTAGAAAGATCAAGAAATTTTTCTTTTTGGGTTATCGTTTGTAGCCGCTCTAAAGGAGTCCAGAACTCAATACAAAGACCTGGAAATGAAAATGCAATAAACTGATTCCTCAAAAAATGTTTTTCTCGCAGTCCCACTTTTTTCTTTTTGTGTTTTGAAGCTCTACTTAGAACCTCCTTAAGATCTAACATGCAAAATGTGAATTTGTGTCATTTTTCAAGTGGGCTGTTGTGCAAATGCAGCCAGCAAGACTGAGACTGAGCGGTCTCCCGACTTTCCATGAAACGGCTGTGACATTTATTCAGTGATGACCCGTTCTGTGCGATGTCCCTGTGCCTTCATACACAGACACTGCCTTCCATCTGAAGGTTAACGGCGCTTCCCTTACAGAATGCATTTCAAGTGGCAGAGGGTTAATCTGACAAGGTGAATGTATTTACTACATGAATTCATGTTTGGTAATTACCCTGATGTGTCAAGGCTGGCGGCACGCGTGGAAAAGAAGGA
Organism: Oostethus manadensis; assembly: GCA_024372805.1. Classification (NCBI taxonomy): domain Eukaryota; kingdom Metazoa; phylum Chordata; class Actinopteri; order Syngnathiformes; family Syngnathidae; genus Oostethus; species Oostethus manadensis. Next base: position 156,494 of record QODF01000120.1, read on the forward strand.
TTTGAGCGGCGTGTGATGAATATTTCACTTCCTTTACTGGCGCAACAACACGGGCTCTTTAGCATGGTTGCAACTTTTGGCCGGCAAGCCACGGCAAAACTCTGCAGACTTGCATCAGTTTCTACACGCAAGCAATGCCGACATGCTCTTGGTGCCATGAGAGAGTTCGACCCGGTGTGTAATACTCAGAAAAAGTATAATACATGTAAAGCCATGGCAAGAATCCTCTCTTTGGGATATCCATGGTCTTTGTACCCTTCCTGCTATAATAATCTTTAAATAGTTGAAATACTGATTCTCTGGTGCTACTATCGTAATTTCTGGACATGTCACTTCCGAAAACAAAGAAACCCTCGGGATTGTGGTTTGAAAGGGGGTAGATGAGTTTTGTGAGGCTAAGTCTTACAACCGAAATGAAATCCCGAGGAGAAATCTGCACGGGGTGCAAGGAGTTTGAGAAACACTGTTTGGCAATGCGAGGGTACCACAAGGTCCATTCTTCCCATTCTCCTCGTTTTCATGTGCTACAGGTGGGTGACTCTACACCACAGTGTTCCTCTGCCTGTAAGGAGGGGGCGGTAGCACATTGCCGGCTTTCATAGCCGCATCGGACAAGTATTCCTGGTTTTCGGCAACAGCGGGGCGAATGCGTCCGTTCTGTCGGTAAAAGAAGCGTGTGCTGCAATCCTGCAGGTACTCCGGATTGTGCAGAGATGTTTTCGGGGGCAGACTGTGCTGCCAGTACTCAGGATTGTCAAAAGTGGCTTTCTTGCTTTTCTTATCGAACATGATGGTGCCACCGGTAATGCCTGAGTGCATCGCATGTCCCGAATGCCCCGGATGCAGGGTGTGTGATGGGTATGGGTGTGGGATGTGACCGGGGGCAAGCACATATCCGGAGGCGGCGGCTGCGTGGCTCAACGTCGATTTGTTGACTGTCTGTGATACTGTTTGGGCAGCTGAGGTCCCCGGCAGAGAGAAGGAGACCGCAGACGCCAATGCGTTCTTGTCCCCGGGGTTAAGAAAGGTATTCAGGTAGAGTGGCTCGTTGACATACTCCTCGTTCCTGTGGGTGGAGTGGCTATTGGAGGCAGCTGCAGCAGAAGCAGCTCCAGTCATGTGCAGAGTGTGGCAGCCTGCTCCATCAACCACTGGAGGGGCTTCACCATTCCTCCGACGTGTAATGAAAGGGTTTTCCTCTACAGGGTTGATGTAGTCTGCAAACAGAGAGAGGCAGTGCATTGCATTAGCTCTCCTATCGCCAAAACCTCCGTCAATCTTTGCTGTAGCTGAGAAGGAATTCTTATTAGAGAACTCCAAATGGCAAGCTGCAGGATGCGACATCAATAATTTGTTGGACTCGCATTATGCTGCGTATAAATAATGGTAACAGGGTGACTCAGCAAACACAACATCAGATACCACTGCATATTTCAAACACATCCAAAACAAGATATTTATCCAAAAATCGGATTTAACAAAAACTATATTACATTTCAATTTGACACCGTGACTGATGCTTTGTACATACACTATTGTATATATATCTGTATATTTGTATAGTGTATATATTTATGTTTATGTAAAAATAAACACTTACAGACAATATACATGCAAAACAAATGCGAGAAATTAAAATGTTATAGTAATTTGTAACCCACAAGGCATGCTGGTTAACTTCCCCAAAAGCAACAGTAATATACTGTCAGACAATCGCTTTGGTCTTTCAGAGTAGAAAAAAAATATTGATCAATTTACTGAAAATAATATGATTTGTTGGTTTTTCTAAAGCTGCGTGTGAGGGTCTGACGATTTTCCTGTATAGTCTGTCCAGCTGACTGGAGCTGCTAGGAATGTCAAAGTAACCTGAACTCTTCTTGGCAGTTGTAAACTTGTCCTGTTCCCTCTCTCCTTTGCTTCCTCGTTCTGCCAGGAAAGCAGTTGGGTCGGTGCTGTAGCGCTGCCCACCGCAATCCTCTCGCCCACCTAGCAAAGTAAAGAAAAGACCTCATGACTTAATAATACCATCATCTTATTCCAAAAGCTGAGGGCAGAACTGTTAAGATGTTACGACGTTAGGATTATTGTCATCCGCTCCATCCTTCTGATGTCTTGGGAACCACTACCTTGTCCAGAAGCGAGGGCTGGGCCAGCCACGGGGACACTGGATCTCGGGGAGGCCTGTTTCCTCAGGGTGCCGTTGCACCGCGGATCCTCATGTTTGGCACGGACAAATCCACTGGCACTCAGTCCTCCAGAGGCCGTTTCTTGAGACATAATGCAGGCTCCAGTCACAGGGGGAACTCTGGGGAGGGTGGCTAGCGTGTCTTGCCGACTAAAATTCGGGTCGTGGCAGCCGATCTGGTATGGAATCGAAAAGAAGAAAGGGGAAAGGTGGGGGAATTAACTATTTCAATAAATAACGGAATAATGAGGCATAGAGCCAGACCCGATGTCCTGTACACTTCCAACAGAAAAGGTGATGAAGGCCAAAGAGTGATATATGGAAAGTCTATTTCATTTGTTTAATGTGGGGATTTGTACTTGTGGTCCGCCTGCAGCTGTTAGATGAAGCAGCAGTGCTCACGCTGTGCTCTCATTCCGCCATTGCTGTACTGATTCCCACACTCCTGCTCGGTCCTCATTTACATCTTTCCTCCTCCTTCCTTTTTCATCTCCATATTTCCATGAAAATAATCACCAACAGCAAGACCACAAAACAGAATACCTATTGGTAGTATCGCCTTAAATGAAACATTATTATGAAGTTATGATAGAATTGTTGACACTCTTGTATTGGATTTTCCATGTATACCCATTCCATTCCATTTTCCACCGCTTATCCGGGTCCGGGTCGCAGGGGCACAGCTTCAGTAAGGAAATTCCAGACTTCCCGGTCCCCGCATGTATACCCAAGTAGCATATTCAGTATCTGTCTTTATAGCACGCTCTTCTCCAGCAGATATCTGCAGCTGTGTGCCGGAAGTCCCCAGTCAATGTTCTTCCCGTCCTGCTGAAGCTTGACAAATTCCCACCTTGTGACGGTGTAGCAAGTGGATTCACAGACACCCGGTCATTGCATTTTTTTGCCCAGCCAACCCATTGAAACCAGCTCACCCATCAGTTGGGAATCACTCCTTTGGATATTTGATTCCAGTAGCAAATTCGTACTTTTCACACACCTTTGGTTTAAAGATGAAGATTAGGAGAGTCTGTGGAGAAAATACCTTGCTGGGGTCCAAGCATGTTTGTGAAGTGTATGTCAGAGGTGGGGCATTGTGGGTGTGGGGCACCACGTACTCCTCCGCATCCATCAGGTCTTCCAACTCCTCTTCATCCAGGAGACTCTGAAAGAACTTGCTATCGTTGGGACTGGGCAGTTTCATACGGTCATCCCCCTAAGAAAGAATGCATAAAATGGCATTATTGGGTTAAAATGTGGCCTTTCCTTTTACAATCACTAGGGAACCATTTAGCAATTAAGTGTTACCATTTGTAGGCATGAAGTGAATATGTAGTGCATAGAAATATAGTAGTACTGTAGTGTTCAAAATAACCGCAGTCCAACATGACTCACCAGATGAATGACTGTTTTTAGTATATTTTTTTTGCTACATGGCAAACAAGTTATCAGTGCAGTAGATTCTCAGAAAACAAAGCAGACCCAGCATTCCTGATATGCACGGCTGTGCAATTGGCCAATTAGTTGGAAGGGGTGTGACAAGACAAATAGCAGTCTGCCATTGACTTTACAAACTCCAAACTATTTTGTACAAACTTTTTGTTTCTAGGATTTGGTAATCAGCCCTTTGACCTTTGATTAATGACCTTTGCCATTCTGGTTATTCTTCCATTTTCTGCCACGTGTCTTTGGTTTTGCTCTCCATTTTAAGGCATTTGAGATCATTTTAGCTGAACAGCCCAACATTTTTGCACCTCTTCATACGTTTTCCCCTCCCCGATCAACTATTTAATCAAAGTATGATGTTCTTTTGAACAATGTCTTGTATGACCCATTTTCCTCAGGCTTTCAAAGAGAAGTGCATGTTCAACAAGCGCTCCTTCAGGTGGTCTCCTTAAATAGGGGCCACCTGATTCACTCCTGTTTTCTCACTAAAGTGATCACTGATTGAATGCCACACTGCTACTTCTTAACACCCCCTTTTCAAATAATTGCCCAATGGCCATTGGGCCATTGGGCCATTGGGCCCAATGGTCTTTGTTTGGTTTGTTGTCTGAGAATCTGCTGCACCTACTGGTAACTTGTTTGCCATGTAGCAATAAAAATATACTAATAACAGTCCTTCATCTGGTTAGTTGCATTGCGCTGCCATTATTTTGAACACTACTGTACGTAGCATTCATTCTTCCCATCCTTTATGGAAAAAGGTTTCCTATGTGAAGGGCTCTTTGTTGCAGAGTTACAGGGAATCCACGGGTGTTTCATAAACATGAAATGAATTCACGGAAAATCTAATGGAAAATAAAATGATTAGAGTCAATCGTCAAGAGAACCCGTTATTGACTGTGGTGGATGCTCACAGTTCCATGCATGATCTACGTTTTCGTTTCCTTCATACATATTCATGGTAGTGCATAGGGATGACATCAACATCTGGAAAATGAGCTAACATGGGACGGGTGCCCTCAGTGATGAAGTCACTTGGTACGCCGCAACAACATAGGCTGCATATACCACATACAGAAAGTCTGGGATGCGAGTTCCAGCATACGTGGGGTACTGTTTGAGGTGTAGCTTGATGGATAAAGGGTCGCTGGTACAGGTTTGGATAATAATGCAGCTTCTCACTGCAATGAGTGACTGCACACTGCCCTCGTGCCCTTCAAAAATTGCTGTTGCTCAAGCGTGGATATGCTTCTGCGTTGTCAACAAGCTTTCCGTATTGATATTTTTATGTGTGCTGAGTAGAGAAAATGCGTACATGTTGGCGGGTTTGAGGTCAGGGTTGCGTTATAATTTTATATACTGTATATGTCGGACAGCTTTAGTCCTATATCTAGGAGGCTCTAGTCCTATCTAGTCATGATAAGGTCAGACTAAAGTGGTTCATGCTCTGCTGGGGAGCTGTTCTGTCTAGTCTGACTAGGGAGGGCCTAGTCAGACTACCAAGTATTTGAGCATGAAGCATGAGGTATGACTAGACAGAGGTCAGACCAAAACTGCCCTGCACAGTTTTTGAGCATGAACCTATGAAGCCTGCCCAGAAGACAAGTGAAACGTCTTCTTCAGACTAGACAGACTACTGCTGTCCTGCCTAGTCTTTACATACGAACCAATGAAACTTGCTCAGAGAAGCAAAATGTCTTTTTTAGACTAGACAGGATAGCTACAGTCTGACTTTAGATTTTATTTTAACAATGATCACCTTTCCTACTTTGTGCTTCTAGTCAGATGCGAGATTTCCTACCTTCTCAGACCTACCTTGCTATCCAACCTGGTCTTCCAGCACGAACCAATGGAGCCCGCTTGGATGATTTTTTATATTTAGACTCTTTAGTCTGACAGCTATCTAGTCAGATGGTCCTACCTAGTGCACAGAAGACGTTTCACCTCTTCAAGTCTGACTGCTGTCGCGTTAGACATAAGCTGTCCTGCAGAGCCGACCAAAGATGTTTTGCCTTTCAGCTGGGCAGGAGTCCGACTAGAGCTGTCCTATCAAGTCAGACTTGATCGGACTTGATAGGTAATAGAGCCCTAACACCGTGTTTTGGCTAGTCAGCATATATGTTTGTATGCTGCAAATTAAAAGTTATTTGACTAACGTGTCTCTGCTGCGTACAGTGAAAGTTCACTTTGCCGAGGACGTGTTTGCATGCTAATTATCTTCAGCAGTTCTTCCACCAGTATTGCATTTGCGGTTTTACTCTCAAAACTGCTGTTTTTGCAGCTAAACTGTTTAGTTGGGTTTAGTTAAAACATTCCAGCGTAAATGTCACTAAAGCTATACATTGTGATCCTGATCGGCGTACCTGAATGACGAGGTATCTCTGCGGATCACGGGCCATCCTGGTGAACTCTGCTGCCAGCTCTCGGAATTTTGGTCGGCTGTCTGCATCAATCATCCAGCCTGGACCAAAAACAAGACAATTGCGTGACATTTCCATAGACATGAGTGATTATGGGAAGATGGCTGATTTAAAAAAAAAAAAAAATCTATTGCTTTTTCTTTACGTGACGATTTCAGCAATTGTAGTGAAGAAGTGATGTTTAGTTTGAGTTTTGATTTGAGTGACAAGGTGAGTGAGGTGAACGTGGACCTCTAGCGCTTGATTCCATCCTGATTCTCTGTTCACGGAAATTAATAATTTCAATTCCAAAAATACTAATTAATAATTCCAATTAATAATTAATAATTCCAATAATACATCCCATTCATCTTCTCTACCGCTTATCCTCATTAGGGTGCGGGTATGCTGGAGCCTATCCCAGCTGACTTTGGGCGGGAGGCGGGGTACACCCTGGACTGGTCGCAAGTCAATCACAGGGCAGACAAGCATTCACGCTCACATTCATGCCTATGGACAACTTAGAGTCACCAATTAACCCACGCACGCACGGGGAGAACATGCAAACTCCACACAGAGATGCCCAACGGCGATTTGAACCCTGGTTTCCATATCTCCTGACTGTGTGGCCAACATGCCATACCCACTCAGCCATCGTGCGGCCTCTAATAATATATCTTTTTAAAATATAAACAGCGAGGTAAACACAGTAAAGAGCTCTTTCATTTATTTGTGCAGAGACCAGTGATGATGTCATTGCATTTCTACAATGAGAGAAGGAAGGTATATTTTTACACATGGATAAAAATACTGTATAAGCCATCTTTTGTTTAAAAAAAAACCCCACTGGCTACGTGCTTTGCGTTTCCACTTCCAAGCTTTCAAGAGTAGCTCATCAAGTGGAAGTACATTTGCGGTGAGTTTTAGCAGTTGTGTGTCGCAACGCAAAAAGAGTCACTCAACAGCCAGGTGACGGTGACCTCATCCCGCTGTGAGTGCATGCGTGCTTGCCAGGTGGCTGCTGGTTTAAGGTGTCACCAAGAACCAAGGTGACTGCGAGCACAACAGCCTGCAGGCTGAGGTGACACTGGCACGAAATCAGAGGTTTACTCTGCTGCAGTGCCAGGACAAGGGCAGCCAATTCATGGAGCCAACGTATTGGTGGCGAGGTCACAGACTGTTCATGTGAAATAACTTTAGTTCAAATATTTAAATCAAGGGACAGTCAGATCCCGGTGTAGCGCTGAGCTGTTTATGGTCTTAACGCATTCTCACGCGTCCTTGATGACTACATACATTTGACTAAGACCATGTAGACGTCAATGGTGCAGATGGGCGGCTGGGGGAGGCGCTCCCCTTTCTCCAGTAGGTCTGGAATATCTCTGGTTGAAATTCCGTCATATGGTTTCCCTCCGAATGTCATCAGCTCCCATATCGTTACCCCTAAAAACGAAATAATAATAAAGCCCAAACTGCAAAAGCAAATATTGTTCAAATGATTTATTCCACAGAATTAGTCACTTTGGTTTCAGTCTACAAATAAAACCTTGTGTGTTTTGAAGCAGTCCAATGATGGGGGTTGCAGGTTTTCCCTTCGATCGGTTTCCCCAGCAGGTGATTTTAATTGATGAGCTCTTTCCCTCAAATTGAAGGAGGTGTGGATCTTTAAAATCACCTGCTTTAGTGACCGGTTGGAAAAAAAACCCTGCAGGGTCTCATACCTCCGTGGGACGAGTTTAAGACCCTTGCTTTAATGCAATCTTACCATAACTCCAAACATCACTCTGATGAGTAAACCGTCGGTAGTGAATACATTCCAGGGCCATCCATTTAATGGGCATCTGTCAAGAAGAACAATAACGTATGAGTTCAAACATGCAAAATTCACCAGGGATTGTCTGTTATGACAGAGATGATTGACAAGGGTTGCAAGAAATTTGACTATGGAAAAAGTGTGCTGCTGAGGCAAATACTCTCAGTCTAACACAACAAAGAACATTTGTCATTTGCACAGAAAGTTCATAGTCAATAACAATAAACTACTGGTAGATCGCTGAAGTTACAAACAAACAGTATAATACCAAAAACACAATTCATTAGTGATGTGATGGTTGGGAACAAAACCGCACTTAAAGCCTGCTCTTGGAGATGATTGACGGTAGCCAACTTTTTAAAGAAAATTAGACGTTTTTTTTTTCTGGTATTTTTAGTATTAAAAGTGCAAGCAATTAGTCCAAATTTGAGGAAAATGAGAAGCAGGAAGCAAAGGCTTGGTAAGGACCAGCATGAGGCTGCTTTGTCTTTTAGTTATGCACATTTGAATGCAGGAGTCAGGAGGTTCATGGTTCAAATCTCCGTTGGGCATCTCTGTGTGGAGTTTGCATGTTCTCCCCGTGCGTGTGTGGGTTTTCTCCGGGTACTCCGCTTTCCTCCCACATTCCAAAAACATGCATGTTAGGTTAATTGGCCGCTCTAAATTGTCCATTAGAGTGTGAATGTGAGTGTGACTGGTTGTTTGTCTGCCCTGCGATTGGCTGGCGACCAGTCCAGGGTGTACCCCCCCCTCTCGCTCAAAGTCAGCTGGGATAGGCTCCAGCCTACCCACGACCCTAATGAGGATAAGCGGTATAGAAAATGAAAAAAAGGATTCATTAGATTGACATTACTGCTCATGGGAAAAATGTATTTGGTTTTTTAATGTTTGAAAACTATTTCTGAGACTAAAAGAGCATTGAAGTCGTATTACGCTAATGAATTGCACTTTACTAATCTCACTTGCAATGTAACCGACTTAGCGTTCATGCTTCCCTGTCTCTGCTGCCTGTACAAGCCAGAATCCAATTACAAGCTGCTGCTGATTAGCTACAAGGTGCAACACAACCTCGCTTTCAGCTGCGTTTCTGACCTCCTTGTTTCTCTTTCCACCTACGGACTGCCTCCGTCCTCCCATCACACAGCCCTTCATGGCACCAGTTTGACACATGTGGGTACTTCTTTGCATGATATCGTGCAGCAAATGTTGCACTGAGCTGAATGCTCTTTTATATGATGTTAAGCCAAACTTTTGAGCCGCTTCTTCTTTGTTGGTGCTCACAGAGCGATAAATAAAAACATTTAAACGATTCTCAGAGAACTGGAATTTTAGACCCGGTACCCATAGATGCTCACGACTCGATGCCCAACCCTAGCCCCATGATGACTTATTTAGCAGTGGCACTCGATTGATAATGCACGAGCAATGTGGCAGTTTGCTTTGTTTGGGCACTCGGTACAGCAGAATGATAGAATGCAGGCATAACGACTAGTTTGTTCCACACAATATTGTTAAGACAGACAACATTGTTTGTAAAAAAAAAAAAATAATAATACAAAAACCAAGTTGTGAGTTTGTCAAGTAACTGCATGATATTTATTAATCTTAGAAGTAAATGTGATTTCTCAGTGCTTTTTGCAAAACTGGTCTGTGTCTTTGTTACATGCAGTGAACTTGCAAAAAGTAACATCTTTTGGGGGTTTTGGGACCCCCAAAAGGGGTCATTATATTGTACAATTGATCTTTCCTTCAACTCAACTGCACTAAAGAAGAGGTCAGATTGACCTGAAGGGCTCTAATTTCCTAGACCAGGCTCAGGCAAGGCGAACCTCCGCCACGTCTCACCAATGGGCCGTGTTCTAGGCGCATTTTGCACTTTGGTGCCAGGCACAGCCTGGCGTAAGTACGCCTCCGTCCCTCCTACCAGCACAAGTGGCAAAGAGGGAGGACTGGGCTTAACACTGCCGGGTCAAATCTTCACCAATCAAATGAGCTCTTCTCCTCACCTTTGAATGCACCGATAGCGAAGCGCTTTGAAAGTTTTGTTGAATATGGATGAAGACAGTGGACGACGACCAAACTTCTCCCAGATGGAAAGTGATGTTTTGGTCCGGGAGGCGTTTCGGGGACAGAGCAGGTGGTGGCCAGAAGGAGATGCCGCGACAGAGGCAGACGGGACGGTCAATATAGATGCAAATGCATGTGCTGATTCTGATAGTTACTTTAAACCAGTGATTCTCAAATAGTGGGGCGGTAGTTTAATTGTTAGTGTAAACCTGCCAATATGTCCAAATTTATTATACTCAAGTGTTTGTTGTCACTACGCCAGGTTGAATCAGTCGGCATCTCCCCATGCTGCACCACCAAACCCATTGCAACGCGCTCCGGTCTACCAAATTACCAAATTGGCTGCGCAGGATGATATTACCACTGCGCGGCCACGCTGTACCACCCATGAAATTAGAGCCCAAAGTGTTGAACTTCTTCTTTCATAACATGTTTTGTGTCACACTCTGCTGTGACACCAGGTAGTACTGCAGGTGAGCGACCTTGTGATTTTTTTTCTGTTTGTTTTGGTTAATTGTGGGGAGGAGCTACCTGGCAAGCCACAGGTGTTTCTCATCAGAGCACACCTTCTTAGGCAGACCTGTGGTGGCAGAAAGGCGTTGTTGGATTGTTCCCCATGGATGCACGCCACACTCGCAATCTTCGTCTTCCAAGACTATTGTATTTTTTGTCACTTTTCTGCCAATCTGGTAGCTCCTCCCGGTCAGTAGTGCTCTCGCTCTTTTGTTAATCCATTGCATCTATTTTTTGCTGCAACCATTTTGCGTGGTGCCTTTTTGTTTCCCGTGTTACATGCACCACAGTTTTTTGTTATTACACATTTTACTATAGACCTTTTGGTGTCCGATTGAACAGCCAATAAAGACATTTTAATTGCACTATCCCGCTTGACAGCATTTTTTGGATCCAACCTGTCCCGTGGCGTGACATTTTGCTGAAGTGCACCCCTTACACAAGTTTGTGGTCTGCAGAAAGCCACACTGCCATGAATGGAAGTATGTGTCTTCCATGCACACAGCTAAGAATGCTTATCAGTTGCATATCAAGGTTATCATCCTTCTACCCTGTGGGGATACGCCGTGGGTTTAAATACAACTCGTGCGGTAACAGACATTTTTGTTGAAAGGACAAATTTTTAACCACAATTTACCTTGCCTCCATCTGCATTATATTCTTTCTCATGAACATCGAGCAGGCGGGCCAAGCCAAAGTCGGTGATCTTGATATGATTGGAAGATTTCACCAGAACATTGCGAGCTGCCAGATCCCTGTGGACCAGCCTACGCTCCTCCAGATACATCATCCCCTGCAACACACAAACATACATGTACTGTACATTCGCATGAATTGAACTCATTTCAATGCAATATCCATTCACGCAAGCATCGACGTATACCGGGAGTGTCCGGCACAAGTAAACACACGCAAGACTGACTCTTGTTCAACATCACCGTCCGTCTTTGCCGTCCTCATCACTGTAATGCGCTACCACCATTAAGACCCCATTAGGTTCTTCATAATTATTGTCGTAATTATCATTACCACCACACTGTTATTTTCCCGCAAATTCTCATCAATCAACCAACCAACTGTGGAAAAGCCCTTTTAGTTGTAACTGCAATAACAACAGCATTCATAAGCATCAACCCAGAACAGGATTTTCAATTAAAACAGAATCCATGGGAACAATGAAACCCATTTCAATTACTTTTCTTTATGAACAAATAAAAAATCCATCCAGTCTTACGGTGTCACTGCTAATACTTTAATTATAATTTATAATCTGCCTAAAAAGGTCAACAGCCAGAGAAAACACTTGCAATTCTCAATTTAGATGAAATCGCCCTTGGGTTCATGTTTGGCAATAAACGTGGCAGCAAATAGGAACTATGTTTGAGTCGTGAAACAAACATAACAACCCACATACTCACTCTTGATGTTCACCTTTAAACTTCACCATAATACTGAAAAAAACTGCTTTTATAGCAAGTGGGTGAAAAAAAATCACAATTTCACAATTCAGTTATTCATTTTCCATGCCGCTTATCCTCATTAGGGTCGCGGGTATGCTGGAGCCTATCCCAGTTGACTTTGGGCGGGAAGCGGGGTACACCCTGGACTGGTCGCCAGTCAATCGCAGGGCACATATAGACAAACAAACATTCACACTCTAATGGACAATTTAGAGTCATGCATATTTTCAGAATGTGGGAGGAAACCGGAGTACCCGCCGCAAACCCTGCATGCACGGGGAGAACATGCAAACTCCACACAGAGATGCCCAACGGAGATTCGAACCCTGAACCTGACTGTGAGGCCAACATGCTAACCATTCATCCACCGTGCGGCCAATACAATTCAATTATTCAGAATTGAAATTCCTTCCTATTACAAATCAGTGAGAATTTGATGCATTTTTCTTCCAAATGGAAGTACAGATGCTTAACATTAGCTAGCATACTCCCTAATGTTGGAAAGTTAGCAATATAACTTCATTTCGGAGTGAAGTGTGGTTTTCATTTTGTGCATGAATTGGTATTATCATTTTGCTGTCAAACGTCAAAATATTAACCAGCTTAAACCGATAATTATTATCTCAATTTATTTCACCAAAGTCCAAATGTCCAAAATGTCATGTTTTGAGTTAAAATAGTAAAAACATACATATACCTAACTATTTACTATAATAAATTGTTGTGCACACACAGAAGACCATACCATATTTTTTTCTAAAATTTACGTCTTAAATATATACTACACGTCTTAATATATACTATATTTGTGCTTATGCACCAAAGAGCAGTTCAGAATACCCACCCTTTTTGGAGTTCTTAGAGGAAGTACTAGAGAGTGCTCCCTAGGGGATTCCTTTGTTCTACTGGGTGACTTCAACATACATGTTGGCTGTGACAGTGAGACATTGAGAGGTGTGTTTTGGAGGAACGGCCCCCCTGTACTTAACCTGAGCGGTGTTTTGTTATTGGACTTCAGTGCTCGTCACGGATTGTCTATAACGAACACCATGTTCAAGCATAAGGGTGTCTACATGTCCACTTGGCACCAGGACATCCTGGGCCGCAGTTCGATGATTGACTTTGTGGTTGTGTCGTCGGCATGTCCACATGTTTTGGACACTCGGGTGAAGAGAGGGGGCGGAGCTACCAACTGATTACCACCTTGTGGTTAGTTGGTTTCGATGGTGGGGGAGGATGCCGGTCAGACCTGGCAGACCCAAATGCATTGTGAGGGTCTGCTGGGAACGTCTGGCAGAGTCCCCTGTCAAAAGGAGTTTCAACTCCCTCCTGCGGGAGAGCTTTGACCAAGTTCCGAAGGAGGCAGCGGACATTGAGTCCGAGTGGGCGATGTTTCGTGCCTCCATTGTCGATGCGGCTGATTGAAGCTGTGGCCGTAAGGTGGTCGGTGCCTGTCGTGGCGGTAATCCCAGAACCCGTTGGTGGACACCAGCGGTGATGAATGCCGTCAAGCTGAAGAAGGAGTCCTATCAGGCCATTTTGGCCCATGGGACTCTGGAGGCAGCTGACAGGTACCGGCAGGCCAAGCAGTCTGCCGTTCTGGCAGTCACTGGGGCAAAAACTCGGACATGGGAAGAGTTCTGAGAGGCCATGGAAAATGACTTCCAGATGGCTTTAAAGAGATTCTGGTCCTCCATCCGCTGTCTCAGGAGGGGGAAGCAGTGCACAGTCAACACCGTGTATAGTGGGGACGGTGTGCTGCTGACCTCAACTCGAGATGTTTTGGACCGGTGGAGGGAATACTTTGAAGACCTCCTCAATCCCACCGACACGTCTTCCACCATGGAAGCAGTGCCCGGGGAGTCTGAAGCGGGTTCCCCTATCTCTCGGGCTGAGGTTACCGAGGTGGTCAAAAAGCTCCTTGGTGGCAAGGGCCAGGGGGTGGATGAGATCCGCCCAGAGTTCCTTAAGGCTCTGGATACTGTGGGCGTGTCTTGGTTGACATGACTCTGCAGCATCGCGTGGACATCGGGGTTGGTGCCTTTGGACTGGCAGATTGGGGTCGTTGTCCCGCTTTTCAAGAAGGGGGACCGGAGGGTGTTTTCTAACTATGGGATCACACTCCTGTGACTTCCCGGTAAGGTCTATTCAGGGGTTCTGGAGAGGAGGATACGCCGGATGGTTGAATCTCGGATTCAGGAGGAGCAATGTGGTTTTCGTCCTGGTCGTGGAACTGTGGACCAGCTCTATACTCTCGGCAGGGTCCTTGAGGGTGCATGGGAGTTTGCCCAACCAGTCTACATGTGTTTTGTGGCCTTGGAGAAGGCATTCGACCGTGTTCCTCGGGGAATACTGTGGGGAGTGCTCCGGGAATATGGGGTATCGGACCACCTAATCCAGGCGATACGTTCCCTGTATGACCGGTGTCAGAGTTTGGTTCGCATTGCCGGCAACAATTCGCGCCCGTTTCCAGTGATAGTTGGACTCCGCCAGGGCAGCCCTTTGTCAACAATTCTGTTCATTACTTTCACAGACAGAATTTCTAGGCGCAGCCAGAGCGTTGAGGGGTTTCAGTTTGGTGGCCACAGCATTCGGTCTCTGATTTTTGCAGATGGTCCTGTGGACGCCTCCCTGGGGAGGTGTTCAGGGCACGTTCAACCGGTAGGAGGCCTCGGGGAAGACCCAGGACACACCGGAGAGACTACTTCTTTCAGCTGGCCTGGGAATGCCTCGGCATCCGCCGGGAAGAGCTCGACAAAGTGGCCGAGGAGAGGGACGTCTGGGCTTCCCTGCTTAGGGTGCTGCCCCCGCGACCCGACTTCGGATAAGCGGAAGACAATGGATGGATGAATGGATGGTGGAAAAATTTAATTGAAATTTTTCTCAATCCAATGCCTTAGATGCCTTATCATTTCAGTGCATTTACAGTATACATCTTTACATTGGTATGACCTAATATTGTATATGAAATAGTATATGTTGTGAGATAATTACAATATGCAAAAGCTGCTTGTTTTTTCTGGCAATCAAGTCTGGTGCTTGTCTGACCAAACAATTACTGAGCAATGTAGAAAAATACATTTACAGTTTAGCACAATACTCTTTGAATAGTCTTCTTCAGGACTTTTTTGATTCTTAAGGTCCTCCGCGTGGGGCAAGACCTCACTCCCAACTAAAAGGGTGCAATCCACCATTTTACGACTGAGAACCACGGCCTCAGATTTGGAAGTGTTGAGTGTTGTCCCAGAGACTTCATACTTTGCAAACCACCCCAGTAAATGCTGAAGGTCACAGCTTGGTGAGGCCATCAGGACCACATCGTCTGAGAATAGCAGAGACAAGATCCTAGGGCCTAAAAACTGGACCCCCTTGATGCCTTGGCTGCGCCTAGAGATTCTGTCCATAAAAGTTAGGAACAGAATCAGTGATAGAGGGAAGCTGTGGCTCAACTTACTGCTTTACTAAGGCTGCGTATATTGGATGAAATGCTGGACAATATCCGTATATCAGTAAAAAAAACAATCTCTAAATATAACATATTTTTAAGTAAGTTTTGTGTGTACTGTAAAGTCACTAACATGTACCAAGAACATCCATTGTCATCACACCATGATCAGCATACTATAGTTTGTGTCATTTGTGTGGAAGCAAATTCAAATGAATAAGCAAAACCTGGATCGGTTTCTTCACGGTTAATCTCTCATCCCCTGCAGTGCTCAAAACACAACTTTCTCAAGGTACACCGAGGTTCTGCTTGAGGAAAAAGTCAGCGGATCAGCTGTGTCGGGAGAATTAATCCTCTGGGGACTGCTTCAAATGTCACTGCGGAGATAATTTTCTCTGTGTCACCGAAGTCGACAAACCACCGTGCGTCAAAAAAGACACATTATCAATAGACAGACTTTGTCACTCTTGATCTTTGCTGCTGGTTTGTCCGAAGATAGATATTGTTTTTCTGACAGTAACATGTCTATCAGACATGTTGTACTGTCATCTGATGCTTCAAATTGACCATAAACCACATTGAGTCAGACAATGTGTCAGAAATTCTGTCTTCAAGGTATTGTGTAATAGTTGTTAACCGGGCGTACACTGTACAACCTGAAGTGGTGCGTTTTTAAAAATATCCGTAACTAATCCATGTGTGACAACAGTAGATCGTAATCGGAGGAGAAGGTGTCTGCCGAGGCGGGCTGTCCACCCTGTGAACGAGTCCTGTGATAGACACAGTACAAACTGCCCAGTCACAGCCTCAACGGTCAGCGCAGATCAAGGATTCTTTTTTGGAGGTGAGTGTTCCACTAAGTATGGACTGAGCAAAGAAACCTGCGAAATGCAAGGAAATGCGTACCCCGACGCAGGAAACCGCGTATTTGAGGGTCCAAACAAGCGCAGTGTACAAAAAATGCAACCATGTTGGCACGTTTTATTTACTACTACTCAAAATGTCGATAAAGCACTATACTTAGTGCTTTGGTATGAGGGAAAAAAATATTTTGCATTTGAATTTTTGTGAACTGATTTTTGGGTTTTTTACATTTTATGCAGAAAATTTAATTTAATAGAACTTTCTACGCAAAATGCATGGGTTTCGAAATGTTGTTGATTAGAAGTGTACATGCATTTAATGTGTCAGAAGTGGGCTTACGACCACACTGCTCTGCCTGCGCCCGATCTCGTCTGATCTCGTAAGCTAAGCTGGGTCGGGCCTAGTTAGTACTTGGATGGGAGACCGCCTGGAAATACCAGGTGCTGTGCAGGGCCGCACGGTGTTCGAGTGGTTGGGATGTTGGCCATGCAGTCAGGAGATTGGAGGAGATCCGGTTTTGCGTGTTTTCTCCGGTTTCCTCCCACATTCTAAAAACATGTTAGGTCAGTTGGCGACTCTAAATTGTCCATAGGTATGAATGTGAGTGTGAATGATTGACTGGCGACCAGCTAGGATAGGCTCCAGCACACCCCCGCGACCCTGAGGATAAGACAGAAAATAGATGGATGGATAGTCAGCTCTAGTCTTCTAGAGTCTTTACATTTAGACTCCTATAAGCGGCATAGAAAATGGTCCAACATTCCAAATTCATGCATGTTAGGCTGATTGGCTGACTCTAAGTTGCCCATGTGAGTGTGAAAGGTTGTATGTCTGCCCTGCGATTGACTGGCGACCAGTCCAGGGTGTACCCCACCTCGCGCCCGAAGTCAGCTGGGATAGGCTCCAGCATACCCGCGACCCTAATGAGGATTAATGAGGATGGATGGATAGTTGTAAGTATACACTTGCACAAGAAATTAAGACAAATTAATCACTGTTAGATATATATATATACAGGTATATATATATATATACATAAAGTACATAGTCGCCTGACACGGGCCTTACAAAAACTGGAAGTGTGTGTGTCAAAATGATTTGCACTTTGTTGTTGATTTTCTGACATTTTTATGAACTGAATATTTTAATAAACTGAATAGTCAAACATTGCATTTTCAGTATAATAACTGTGTTGCACTTTCTGCATAATTTAAGGTACCATAAACTCAGTTACATGAATTCAAAGTCTCAAAACGTCTCCGGTAAGAAAGAAACAAATGAACCTGCATAAAGAAGTTCTCGCAAATGTTCAAATGCATTTAAAAATGCGTTGAGAATTTAAAGCGTAAATACGCCACATTCAGCGGTCGCTTTTATTTTTGAGAAAATCAAACAGCAGAGTGAAGATGGATGGCCTGACATCCTGTGACTTTTCATTTCCCTGCACACTGAAATTGAAAGGGTAAGGTGTACAAGTGCAGAAATGCACTTGTGAGTTGATGTATTTCCTGTTTTTGTATTTTTGTATTCATGTTTTTATTTGTACATATTCCTAAGAATGTGATGATAATGTATGGTACCCAACGGGTCGTAACTGTAGAAAAGTAGAAGCCAGGTATATATTGTGAACATGTAACCTAAGAGGAAAAACAACACAATCCGCAGGCTTGAGCCAGCTGGAGATCACACCTCCAGATGAACACTGCACTTTCAATCCACGGGGATCAAGTATAGCCACACCACGGCAGAAAAAGAAAAAATATCTGGGCTCTGAATCGTGCAGCACATTTTTACCGGGTTGTTATAAAAGTGCAAAGACAAGATTTCCCCCCCTGTAAAAGCACACTATTGCTCCATACTTTTTTTGTGCATTGTTACCCCTTATCGAACGTAAAGATGCTCGAGAAAAAAACCCACATTAAATACTAACCGCTTTACAATGTAATCTTGCAAATCTCACCCGTTTCAGCACTGGCATGGTTTCAGACAACAAAGCTGGTAGTGGGCCTAAGGCTTTGCCACAGCACTGTGCTGTAGATGAAGGAACGGGAGAAGAGCACGGTGCATAGTACTTTGGACACGTTGTGCCCAGCCACCCGTTTAAACGAGTGCTGTGACCTACTGTCACGGTTATTTATGCTTATTGCGAGAGTCGCCAGGAACAAAACCGGGCTCGACAATTTTTTTTCCTCCAATGTGTTTTGTGAAGACAGATGAGGCGGTGAATGACAAAAGACTGGAGATCAAATCAATAGGAGGAGAGAGTGCCGAGGTGGCGCCCATTCTTCACCACCTGGCACTTCCCATTGCAGTTAATTCTGACAAGAAAATAAATACACAGAGGAAGCTGTCAAGACGTTCGAGCAGCACGCTCACCAAAATGTATAATCAAGCCATTCATCCCCGATGGTACGTGATTCATGAGGAAACACTTCTAATGAGATTGAACACTCTCAGCGAGCGTGTGTACTGCTGGGGAGACCTTTAGTCAAACAAGCTGATTTTTTTGTCCTACCAAATCCATCGGCCGTGGTATTTAACCCAAATACAGTTTTTCTTTGTATGTAGTTGGGGTCCAAGGGTTCTAGGACATATGAGACTTAACGAGCCCGGTGGGGGGGAGGAGAAAGTCCACATCACCAAAGAACAGAAAATTGACAAAAACTAAGAGAGGCTAATCTGAAACACAAAAATGTGACAGTCTTGTGACCAGAACCCCATCAAGTCCCATTTTGATTGAACAGGTCTTGTCATGAATCCAATCGGAATTGGATCTTTGAACATTGCGGCTGGTAAAGGTATACACAGTCGTCCCTTGCTACATCGCGGTTCGTACCCCACTTTTATGACTTGCAGGGCTATTGCGGCACGCTTGAGTCCTTCACATGGCCAGATGCAATCAGTAGCTTGTACAAAAAAGTGATTCAAACGACACGTCACACACACGACGCACAAAAAAACTTCATTCTTGTTGCATGTGGGCATACAAATAAAAAACACCCCATATTAGGCATGCTGGGTAGCTCGGGGTGACATTTTGTCGCAGTTTTGATTCCAAAATATGTCGAGGAGCTCGTCAAGAGAAGCAAACCGGAAGGAGTCCACATACTCTTGATGCTTTATTGTTCATACCGTTGGACTACCCAGCAAGCCTTGCGGTTGAGTCGTTTAGTTTGATGGCCACCTATGCGGCCCGGGAGTCAAAGCGTGCTCTCCCCTGCTCTAGAAAGTGAACGTGAAAGTTAAGCTTGTGTAGAAGTGAGTGTTACTCACCATCTATGGCGGGTCTGCCTCTTCAGGTACTTTTCCATCATCAGTAACGGTTGCGAAACTCTGATTGTGTTGACTTGTTTCATTTTTGTTTGATTATATCATGAATAAGAGTGAGCCTTATTAAAGATTTGTGGCACCAGTGCAACATTTGCCTGATGTAGCTCATGCTTAATGAATGCTTTGGATATAAAAAGATCCCAGTGGGCACTGGAGAGGGTGAATCATTGTTTGAGGAATGAGGTGGGACAAATCAGACCAACGTCGAGGAGAAACAGAAAGGATTACACAATACTGATGAAAGCAGTATGCTTTCATTTTATTTTGAACAACCATGTCAGAATGAATTTGGAGAATGACGCTCGGGGACAGCTTGGATATGAAACATGTGTATGTGAGCAGACTGGTTAAGCAGTAACTGTGGGGGAGACCTGGCGTAAATACATTTATTCTCTCTGATGCATGCCGAATGCAGCCAACATTAACGGACCTGCAGCACACAGGGTGTTCTGGTGTTCAAACTGGCACACTTGTCAACAATTTGGAATTACAAATTGCAGTCAAACTTTGGTTTTGGAATGCCCCGGTTTTCATTTGAGTCGGTTTTGGACAAAAGCTGTTGATTCTTGTAGTGTTGATAAAGGTGTGGACCACTCCCAGCATCGCTTGTGTATTCAGCCATGTAGGTATTGAGGTAGTGGGGTGATTTACAGTATAGCCAAGCTAACACACAGCATCAGAAAAAACAAAGTACAAAATCACCCGGAGTATCAAAAGTATCACTTTTTTGATTGGTGCTGGTGTGGATCCCCTTATTGTGTGCTTGTCTTGGCTTCAACATAAACATTTCGTTCATTTCATTACAGAAATATTGCATTCATTTCATTCCTCATTCATAATTATTTGTTTTCTACAAGTAAAACTATAAATATTCTTTATCAAATGTATTTTTGTTAATATTTTCGGGGTGTCTGGAACAGATTATTTAGAATTACACATTTATGTATAAAATATTTACATAAAATTTGCTTCACTTTCCATAGGTTTCCGTTTTGGAACAGAAAGCAGGGTACCACTGTCATTGTTTGAATTGATAACGTTTTGCATCACATTCTTAAAGTAATCCTAAAGGAAATCATATAATTTGTGGGGGAGGCGTTTCCACATTTATGTAAAGCAACCGTAGAAAGTTTGATAATTAAAACCAAACCTCCCAAGTAGCCACCCCTGAGTCAGAAAAAGTCTAGTTTGCATACTTTTGCATTCCATTTATGCATAAATTACACTTAATTAATTTCTCTGTTTACAAGGGACCTACAAGATATTCAAGTCCAGAGAATACGTTCCTGCAAAAAAAAAATATAGGTCTGTACTTACTGGCAAATGCAAAAGGAGAATGTGCAAAGAGCAAAAAGGAGGCAATAACCTATACAATTAGAGGCACGGGCGGTGTGGGCGAGGGATTTGTATTTCTCGGACATTATGATCACTTAATAAATTCACAAGGAAAATCCAAGAGGCTACAAAGATTACTGGAGAATTACCCCAGACTTGCTCCAAGAAGCGGTGGCAAAGTTATCCCATTCATGTGAACGAGATACGCTGATACAGGTTTTTAAACACGCTGCCTGCATTGTTTGGCGCGTCAGCGGAAATTCTACAAACTCTAAAGATTCAAAAAACAAATCTGCACACTGTAAACTGCATTTACGTGCAGTTGACTTATACTTCACGATTCAACTCCTTTATTTAACCTGTTCTTCTGTGTGCTTTTGTATAGTGGAATAAGTCGCCTTGCCTGATTCAAATGTCTGTTATTGCAGGGCCTCCTCTACATGTACTTGACCCTAATTGATTGACTACAAAATAAACTTGTATTTTGAAGTAATATACAGTATGAATGGATGTATACTCCATGCAATTAGACGAGCACACCTCAACCGCAACTACTTTGTCCAAATAAATGCCGCTTATACCGTACAAACATGTGATCATCAGTATTTCGTATAATTCACCAGTATGACATCAGTATAATTCGACACATCGGTATTTACTCGATTACTAATCAGCACATCCTGCCTAAAACATCTCTGCAGGGATGTTCCTCTCATGGAGGTTAGAAACATGAAGCACAGGGTCAAACTAAAGACAACCTCCCGTGTTTAAATGAATCTTTGCTGAATGCTCAATGAGGATGAAAATGTCTTCCTTCCGAGTCTCCATGGTGGGAATTCCTGTCTCACTGGCCGGCTACTCTGGATTTTCCCACACTGTCAAAAACCGTGCATTCACAATTGTGACGTCACTCTCTTGTCCAATCCTCTTTCAGCTTGTGTACTTGGAACCTACAACTCTCTGGGGGTTGCCCTTTGAATTACAAAGCACCTCTGCGATTTTCTTTCTGATTCCCCGCGTCTAACCGTTCCCCAGTTGGTCCTAGGAATCAATCCAAGGGAATATTTTCATGCATCCGATGTCTTTCTGTGCTGTGACCTTTAAAACAAACCAGAGTAAAGTCAATCTTACCATTGAGCTTTTTTTTTTCCTTCCAAATGTTGAGTTTCCTGTTTGATACAAAAATAAAACTCTTAGCTGGGATACTGGCAAATGTATGCCCACGATACATGACCAGCCTGATGAAAACATAACCTCCTTGGCAGAGGAAATGAAGACCAAAAGAAGAGACGGGTGAATGCCGGAGTGGACAGAAGGATTTGAAGGCTTATGTGTTTGGTTCAGACACAGATCCAGACGAGTTTTGTGTCAAGTTACCACTGCCAGTACTGTGGTGTTGCCAGGTCCCCTTAGACACATTTGGGATCAGGCGGCAAATTCAAATCATCCACCATCATCAACATGACCTTGTCTTGGAAGGACCTGTACAAACCAGTTCCGATAAATATAAAAATGTCACTCCTGGTTTCTCACGGTAGGAATAAGACAAAAACATTTCCAGACCAGAATAAATGAACGATTTAAATAATTTTTCAAAAAACAAAAAAAGTGGATTTTTCACTTCATTTTTCCAGCAACCCAGCCATACAAAATCTGGAGCGTTGGAAAGCTATTTATCACATAATCACGTATTCGTCTTTTGGTGTATCAGGTCTATCAAGTATGTTACGCATTTCTCTCCCTCCAAACACGCCGAGTCCAGTTGATGCCACGGAGCTCCACTTTAGTCTCACCTGACCACACGCCATTCTCTTAAACCTTCTCGGAATTGTTCAGGTGGCAAATTTCCGACAAGCCTTGTCTGGAAATCATGATTTTAGTTTTAATCATGAACTATCGTAGGTTTTTTTTTGTCATCCTTGTGTGTGTCTCTTGATTTTCCAAATCAAACTCATCTGAGCGTCAATGTGGACCTATATTTATTGGCGTTGATTCAGATACATCTGACATAAATGAAGAGAAAATATATGCTGGTTATGCGGCATTCCTAATGGCATTGGTTTCACATTGGCTTTCTGGATTACGGCGTTTTACAGCTCAGGTTGTAAATCAGTCACTGATGAAGGTTGGCGACCATAAGAGAGAAGCTATTTACTGCTGGTCTAATTTCGTCCGGAGACAGGACTGCACCCTCACTGCTGAGCCATCCACCTTCTCATGTTAAAACGGGGGTCGGGAACCTTTTGGGGCAAGAGAGCCATAAACGAAACACGTTTCAAATGTATTTTCGAGAGAGCCATATCCTATTTTTTAAAAAGTGAATACAGCTAAATGTGTTATTAAAGTGTCCGGAAAGTTTAATATTTTGAATGTTATTTTTAACACTGATTCCTGTCATGTTTTACTTTAAAAAATTGAACAAAACATTATAAAACAAAAATTATATTTTAATTGTAATTTTTTGACTTTATTCCCAAATAAATGTTTCCCCAACCTAGTATTCCAAAAATTGCAACTTTATATTGTTTCGTATGTTTCTTGATATTGCGACATTAAAAAAATAAAAATGAACTGTCTTACCAAAATAACATGGTTTTTACTCACAATATTACAATTTTATTTTTGTAAAATTGTGACTTTTTTTCTCTTAATATTTTGACTTTCTACTTGTAGGATTAGAGGAGTTTTTTTCAATTTCGGCTGTTTTTAAAATGTTCCAATATTTTCAACTTTTCTTATAATTATGACGTTATTCCTGTAAGTTTTTGACTTGATTTTCATAATATTTTTCACATAAAACCAAAAATGACAACTTTTTTTTAATTAGATCACAACTTTTTTCTCTTAATATTATCACTTTAGTTTTTGTAAAATTACTGCTCTTTTTTATTGGGATGTTTTCACAAAGTTTTTTGTTAAATTCTATTTTTAGATTGAGGAGCGAGCGAATAAATCACTCAGACCGCACTTCGAGATAAGACATGCTACATATAGTTTAATAAAAAACTCAATAAAAAAATAAATGTTATGGAGTTTAGAAACTTTGAGAGCCATATGTGGTCATCAAAAGAGCCAAGTATGGCTCCCGAGCCATAGCTTCCCTACTCCTGTTTGTTTGTTCCTTCCAGTGAGGCAGAATGGAGATTGCCTCAGGTTGTCAGTAACAAGGTGAGTGAATTGGAAAAAACAAGATTATCAGCTGTACGTGGTTCCAATAGGCTTTAACTGGGAAGTGTAACAGCAAGCTACAGGTTTCTACCTTCAAATGATAAATAATCTGGGAAGTATAAATCAGTCATTTTCTGAAAAAAACATCCATGAATGAGGAAATTTGCGGGGCAAACAGACCGCAAAGCAAGCTGTCTCTGTGGACATCCGTTGGAAAAAGCAGAGCGTCTTTCCAAGGAAACAAAATCTGTGCTAGTTTCCATCAGTGTTCCAGCATACGTCCAAACATGCGTCGTGACTTCCTTTCCCACTAATGAACCATTAATAGTGCCCCATAGCTCAAGGAAATTTGGCCAAATACCAAATTTGTTTGACCGTCAGTACACGTCTTCCATCCACCACGCGCTCCACCAAGTGTTTGCTTATCGTGAGTTTGTTTTGTCCCCTGAGGTTCAGTAAATAATACCTGCGATATCTCTCTCGAATACACCAAGTGCACGAATGTGAACGTGTAGATCTGATACAAAGCACAGTGGGCATGCTGCAGGTGATAGTGCAGCAAGCTTGGGAGAGGCTGAGGTCTGGAGGCGAGAATAAATATTCTACAGCTTCCTCCTCCCAGCCCTAGGATGTGTCACTGTGCACGTGAAAAACGTATTTGCCACCTCGAACTCCCAATCAGGAAAATTGAACAAGCCGTGTTTCCAAAAGTCTGGTTCCAAAGGTTTGGCATTGCACTCCAAAACAACATTGAGAAGCGACAACTCAACATTTATGTTTATATTTTTAGCACAAGTGTTGCGGGCCAACAAAAGAAAGCAAATAACCAAAAGCTACTTATTTGTATTTGTAACATTTATTTTCATTGCTTATTTTAAAACAAACAAAACCAAATATGCTTGTTTTACCAGAACATTATCAAATTGCTGGTATTCACAACTCATATATTGTATTTAGTTAGAGATAGAGGACAAACAACAAAGGAAAAAAATGCCGAAGAGCCTCACAAACATATTTCAACAATATTATAAACAATAACAACCAGGGTGATAACCACAATATCAACAATAACCAGAACAGTGACAGAGCAAAATGTGCAAAGAGACAGGAAAAGGAAAAAAATAATACTAATATTAAAAATGATGAATGAAAAAGAACAAGAAATGCAGAACCTCATAAACGATGACAATCCGGATGACACGTGCAACAAATCTACACAACGGCAGCAGTTCAATGACTGCATCGGAGTGAAACATAGAGAAGACGCTACAGTGAGTCCGCTCCAAAGAGGTACAAGTAGCCGAGCAAGGGCCACAGGGGCAGAGATTCAAACCCTGAACCTCCTGACTGTGAGGCCAATGTGCTACCCATTCAGCCACCGTGCAGCCTCCATAATATCATAGTGGAAGGAAACCTGACACGCTCACCTCCCAATATGGGATCAGCAGCACCATTTTTTTATAATACCACCGAATGAAGTCTATAATAGGAAAAAATACTCGCCTAATCAATTGAACCTGCAACTACCAACCAAGGTGGCAGAATCCTGTAACCTCAGCACCCCTACGCTTTTATTTAAAAAAATCTGGCCATCCCCTCTCTGGGATGCCTGCGGGGGGGCCGTGCTCTGGCGTCTTCCTAGTCGGACCTTCGCTTTTGGAGGGAGTGTGGTTTGGGATGCATGGCTGTGTTCACCAGTGACATCTTCTCATTCTCCATGCTTCACTCTGATGCAGTCATTCTGTCACTGCAGAGCAACTTGAACTGCTGCCGTTGTGTAGATTTGTTGAAGGTGTCATCTGGATTGTCATTGTTCATGAGGTTCTGTTTTTTCGTTCTTTTTCTTTTATTATGTTTATTATTATTAGTATATATATTGTTTATTTCATATATATACATATACACACACACACACATATATATATATATATATATATACTGTATATATATGTTTTTTGTATGTCCTTTTCTATTTTTTTTCTGTCTTTTTGTCCATTTTGCTCTGTCACTGTTCTGGTTTTTGTTGATATTGGGTTATCGTGGTTATTATTGTTTATAAAATTGAAATAATATGTTTGTGAGGTTGTTCTGCAGCCTTTCTTTTTTCAGAGGTTACATAATGTTTCGTTTCATGGCATGCTTTGCAGGGTGCAAAAGTCCCACACGGCAGCAATGTTGTTTTGATTTGGCTTTGTAAAGGGAAAGTGGGCGGGAGACTGCATGCCGCCATTGGGCCAAAGGTGGTCCGTGAGGTGATCTGCGTTATGAAGCACGGTATCGACACATGCCCAAATCGGCTGATACTGAAAAGTGATGTTAATTGTTAATTACTTTGCATTGTTTTCTGAATGTAAAACTATACTTTTTCTCTGTAACATTTATTTCTCTTACTATTTTTGGGTGTCAAGGACAGATTAATTTGCAATATTTTCTACCGGGAAAAATTGCTTCAGTTTTTTTATATAACGAAGTTATTTCTGCACGGTGTATGCTTCTTACAAATAATAGATTTCAGGAACCAAACAGCTCATAACTGCAGTTTATCAACATCAAACACGCTTGAACATGCAAACAAAATGATGAAATGAGCTACCGGGCATATAATATTTCAACATGCACAAAAGGTGTCTCAGCGCCGTGTTTGAAAAACACCTTTAAGAAGTGCCTGCAGCAGCTGGCATTCGAATGGTTAATCACAGCAGTCCATACGATGAAGCTCCGTGCCTCATTAGGGACATAAAAACCGGGACACACCAATATTCATTGTTAATTGATACACAGTGTAGTCTCCTGGCCTAATGCTCAGCGACAAATGGAAAAAAAAAAAGAGCAGCTTTGTCCCTGAAATAAACAAACATGGAAACAAAAGTAGGGCAACAGACATCTTCGGATAAGAACGGAGTGGGATGATTTTGTTAGTTGGACTATGGACTATGCGCATCATGTAAGAACCAATCCTGCTGGAATGTTCTGCTTTCAAAGTAAAGCATCTGGTACACACACTTGGGACTGTTTTGGTACCTTGACAATTTGTTGAGATAAAAGTTCCTGTAGATTGAGTGTATTTGTTCATTGCCTTGTCTGAGTAACAGCTTCTCACGGAAGGCCTTCTTGGCACACATTTACACGGCACAATCAGAGTTGCGCAACACCTACAGTATGTAGTACTCATGAAAAATACTGGAGGCAAGCACACAACAAGTGCATCGTTCTCTCTCATTCTCTCTCAGACACACGCACAAGCTTAACTTTCACTTTCTCTTTCTAGAGGGGCAACTGCTACACAGACTGGGCACTACTTCTTCGACAGCACCGTGACCCAAAGAACCATAAAGAAAGGCCTCCATCCATCCACCTTCTATGCCGCTTAGCCTCACTAAGGTCACGGCTATGCTGGAGTCTATCCCAGTTGATTTTGGGTGCGAGGCTACATGCATACATGTAAACCTTTTCAGCAACATCAAACAACACATGACAGGAAACAGAAACAAATTGAAGGCCACTTGTTTAGCTTAATTAGTTTTCCCACTGGAGGACAGATGCAATTTACTGTCACTACATAACCGCTAACGATGATGGCACAATTCATTTGTCATTGTTTTTTTTGTTTTGGGTACGTCCTCATTACTTAAAATGTCCCTGTTACATTGGCACATAGGGAAAACTGCAGCTATTTTTCCCAAACATTTTACTTTATCTTGGAATTTTATAACACCAACAGCTCCCCAGAAATTAGGCATTTACAGTCAAAGCTAAAATAAAGATGATGGCAAAATTCTGAGGGGACGTACTATTGGAGTTGAGTTATATGAGGTTGGCAGGCTCACACAATCCCAGCGGTGACACTCTATGAGAAAGTATTCCAATTCTATTGCCGTAAGGGGAAAATAATTCAGGAAAAAATATTTGCCAAAACAAAAAAACCAACAACACACATTTAGATCAAAATGCGGCCAACATGCTGTCCGGGTCCAGTCTCAGACAGCATAACAAGAAGAACGAGACACGGCATGGCTGTATAAGACGCTGTCGTTACGGAGCTATAATAAGATAACACGGGATGAAATAAAGCACGCATGCATGATAGCGCTGATAAATCTGCTCATTAGTCTTGCACATCTCATGAGGTAGATCATTATGAAGATACGCCATTGGTGACGGAGAGGGAGAGCACCGGGATTTACCACTAGCGGTGAAGTTCTATTACTTGGAAGAGCCCAGAGACCAGAACATAGTGCGGTCGAATCGATGGCTGAGTCCACTACCAAGACAATGAACAGTTTCTTGAAAAGGGTTTAGTTTCCCAATGCGTATGGTACATTTTTAAATGACGTGCATAGTATGCGCATTTTTAAGTGACCCGTAACCACACTTTATCTTCCCGCCAGCGGCTGCCATTATCACGGAACGGGAAATGTGCTCTTTAAACAAAAGGCATGCAGTGATAAATAAAACATAATAATCCGCCTTTTATGAATTACATAGCCCTCCATGTTCACAGCAGGAAAACAGTGTAGGTATCCACGCATGCGTGACTTCACATGTTTGCCAATTAGTGATTGGTGTAATCATTGTGTTGCACAGCATGAACGGTAGTGCAATAGTAGGTGTACTGTTCAGGCGATGATAGTACGATGGTAGGTAGGCCCCCGCCACACTCAGCATGAATCGAGCAGAATGGAAACATTTCCATATTTGCTCCACATTCCGGAGAGGATTTGACATGAGTGATGTGTGGCTCCTGTTTTTTTAATTTTTATTTTTGATGTCATTGGAATATTTGTAATGCTGTTGGAACTCGTACGAATATTTAGAATGCAGTCAGAGTGCAGCTAGAATACCCTTTAAATGCTGTTATTATGTAGTTTTCCACGCCAAATCCACCTCAAAGGTTTTTAGCATGCTCAAAACATTCGGGCTGGCCCTAATATCTGGAATGCAATCAGAATGCAGACTGAATTGTAAGAGTGCACTTAGAATATCCAGAAATAATCCCTGAACTTCCATCCAGACGACATTCTGGCTCATTCTACCTCTAGTTTGCTTTAATTAAGCATTAAGTAGTTTGATGGGTTCGTATTTTGCAGAGATCGGCCTTGCTCTGATTTAGCCAAAGGGGAAACTAGTGGAAAATTGATTTAATCAATAATAATAAATACAAATGCAACCTGTTGTAGGTCATATTTATTAGCACACACATTATTGTGCAGAACAAATTCATCAGCCATCAGTGAAAATCAACTTTGATCAAATTGTTCTGCAAAACAATATCTGATATGGGATGAGCGACAGTACTGCTGATGTATTGAAAACATAATGAAATGTAAGTGATATGTAGTATTCTGGTCACTAGGTGGCAGTAGTGGCACAAAACACTGAGACATTATCTTACCATTACATGAAGTCAACGAGTCAGCCATGGCATGTCCGACATGATAGAGTGAAAATGAGTTCTCCTCCCATCCCGTGTGGAAGTGGTACGTTTTTTAAGTTTAGAAGAAATAAATTCAAGGCTAACTGGTTAGCTCACTAGCTCGCTAGCTTGCAGCCACCTCGAGTCCGTGCAACATAAGAGTTGCAATGTGGTGTAAACAATGAATAATAGGAGCGTAAAGGTGACTAAACAGGCGTTATCTCATGTCTACCAGACTCTATTATTGTAAACCAAACAAAAAAACAACAACGCATAAACATGCTAATGCTTATTAACATTAAATTCTATATTGCGGAAATTCATTTAACGTGGTCGGGTCTGGAACCAATTATGAATCTAAACGAGGAAAAAACAGCTTGCATCCCAGCTTTGTGATATACAGTAGCTAAAAAAGCCCATTATTACTATAAACTTTTTTTTTCCTAATTAAGCTTGCTTTTAACACCCTTTAACCTGGGCATTGTTTTATTGTTTTTACTGTTTTATTAGTGGTAATTGTGTGTGTTTGATTTTTACTTTGTTTTTAATTGTATTTTTATTGTTGGCTTTATTTGTGTAGTCTTGTGTGTTATTGGCTGCTGCTGTACAGCAATTTGGCCAATTGGAAACGTGCTACATCAACACATTTGACCTTGACCCTGTCCTTGCTTGTTTTTCCATTTCTGTTTTCTTGTAATGTTTTGCCTTTAATCCCATAATATTTTGAAGTTATACTTACAGTATATTATTATACAATTTTGCAACCTGATTGTGCAAAATGTTATTTTTTGTTTTGGCATACAGTATTTAGCATAACATGACAGATTAAGAAAAGAAGGTATTTTTTCCTTAATATTTAATTTAGAATTTGAATACATTTTATTTATAATTTAATAATGTGTTTTTCTTATTAATAAATGATTCTTTTAATTTTATTAATTTCATGTTTTTCCCCATAACATTACTGTACGAGTAATAATTACAACTTTTTTTTTTTTACGTAATATTATGATATCATTCACACTTCATTCTTGTAAAATTGCAACAGTTTTTTCCCCATTTAAAAAAAATTGTACTTCTAGAATGTGCCATGGGCCGGTAAAAAACGGACAGGGGCTGCGGTTTGAACGCCGGTGTCTAAACCCTAACATTGAAGCAAACATTTAATCAACAACAAACATTCCGCGACTCCAACTAAACACGACAACCACAGTATAAAAATAATATATGACACATTTACTGTAACAAGGCAACACTCTCCATCCACTCTTACCTTGGCGATCTGGACACACCAGTTGAGCAACAGCTGGGATCCGATGTTGTCCTTATGCTCGTAGACGTACTCGAGGAGACACCCGTGGGGCATCAGTTGCGTAACCAGCTGGATGGTGGGACTCAAGCAGACACCCAGCAAACGCACAAGGTGAGGGTGCTCCATGCTGGCCATGATCAGGGCCTCCTGCAAGACAAAGCGTGATTCACTGTACTGTAAAGGAACCCTGGTGAGATGTACAGTAGGTGGTTCCAAGCGTCAAGCTTCAACCTCCAAGCCGTTATGTTACGTTTTATTTGTTCTCTTTGCAGATTGCAGACTTTTTCAAGGTTTGTTGTTATTGGTTATACATTTGATAGTTTTCTTGGTGAATAATATTGGCCAAAAATAGCCCCAGTGCAGACTCTTGTCCTTGGGTGGTTTGTCTGCAGGTTTCTTCTCACATTAAAAACCTCTAAAGTGACCCTTGGTGTGAATGCTTGTTTATGTCCAGGGTGTATTCTGCCTCATGCCCACAGCAAGCTGGGATGGTCTCCAGCTCACCTGGAAAGGATAAGCCGTGTGAAACAAAATGGATGAATGCAAACATCATTTTCTAGCCAAGTGTCAAAAAAGGAGAGGTACAGGTTCCAAGACCCAGTTTTCTAGCACATATTTCTCCCTGTTTTTTTAATATTATAGATCTAACTGTCAAAGATCACAGGAGCCCTTATTCTGTTTAAGGCTCAAGGTTCTCTTGAAGCCAGCAGCAAGGTTGCACGCTCAGAAGATGTAGAATCTGATTAAAAATCTTAACATCAAAGTGGCTTTGCTTTGCTTTGCCCTAAACTGAAAGGTCGTAAACACACAAAAGATCAACTGCGCAAAAAGACTGAGGGTTTAACAAGAGTGTGTCATTATAGTGCACTGAGGTGGGAAATTGCGCTTTCACAATACTGTATCTATAGCAAACGGAATACAGTAATTCCTCATTTACCGTGGTTAATTCATTCATTCGTTGGTTCAGGACCCAACTGGGATGAGCCAATTTGTGCAAAGTATGATTCCTTATTTATAAGTCAAATATTTTCATAATTAATCTATAAAACAAGCTTTCTTAATATGTTATTTAGCATCATGAGAGCCCTCTGGACATGAAATTACACCCCTATATCATTATCCAACATAGTAAATAGCAGTCATAGTAATACGTTTTGATTGACAAACAATCGATAGCAGATCATCTTAGATATAAAGTTGCTGAGAGCACTTAAAGTGAGAGTCTAAAATGTTGAGCATCCTTTTGTTACCTGAACTATGTGACTATTAACACAAAAGTACATTTTGTACTATTTGCAATGAACAGTTTTGCATCGTTCTTGGTTCGTGTTCTGCTGGTTGTTGAAAAAATTAAAATTAACTTAATAAACATATTTTAAAAAATTGCTATCTGTCATAAACAAGTGGAGACCCAGCAGCGGCAGTCCCATAAAAAAAAAAGTCCCAAAAAGTCCTAGGGGAGACATAAAGAAATATTCATCCATATGTGTGTTTCTGTGCAAGGGAAGCTGAGTGAGGTGTGGACAGGAAACCATGCCGGGGGGTTCAGAGTTGTTTTGTTCCAGTATAAACATAAATATCCAGTACATAATCCATAAGTTGAAATAACTTAGTGTACTTAATATTTAAAAAAGTCAGTATTAAGATGAGTTGAATAGTGAAAATAAGGCATCCCTGATCATGAAGCATTTGCTTTGACCTCGTCTTTGATTTTGTACGCACCAATGCATAAATATTAATATACTGCGTACATACATCCAGTGTAGCGCTGTCTTGATAAAATGTGCACTCAGCTCATTAAAATGATGAAATACAAACATGCACGCCGTTACTGAAATGACACATACATGATATAAACAAGGACAAACCACCAAATACACTGTGAAACCCCACCCCACACACACACACACACTCCAGGGGTTATTGGTTAATGTACTATTATCACTAGGCTGGTAGTAGTGTAGGAGATGACATCACAGGTTAGTGTGCATTTGTGTGTCTCGGGCAGACAGATATACCGTACATTATGTTAAGCTCCAGTGAACACCAACAAGAGCAATATTACAGTGGAGGATTAATATGATCCAAGGATCACAAGGCTTGGATAATAAGTTCCACGCTCATGTGCAAGAGATGGGAGCATCAGTAGAAGACTGCAAAGTAGACCGCCCGTCTGAGTCAATGGATCTTTTTGTTTGTCCAACGTTGAGTTTTTTCCAGTGGTACCAGTGGGGGGGGGTTGTATGTAAAAAAAGGTGACAACAATCCCTCGTTTATCGCAGCAACTTGGTTTACCGGCCCGTGATAAGTGAATTTCCGCAAAGTGTGGTTCTGTCATGTTCCTGTCTGTTGTCTTTTGCAAAGCACTGCTGGTCCTGCCGGGTGCAGGGCTACCTGTGCACACCTTAGAACAATTAGTCATCTGTCACTCCATGCACGGAGCCGTGCGGGGAGACTCACCTGATGGCAAATTGTTTCCTTGGACTACACATGTGTAGCACCTTTTGTTCCTGTCCTACTTTAGCAGCGCTTCCCTTTCCAGCGTTAGAGTGGCTTCGGCCGGCCATTTCAGTTGTACTTTGGATTGTTTTTCTGTGCGTTTTTCATGCTCCGATTTTTTCTATTAAACTTTTTATCTGTTTTTTGTCCTTTCTGCACCGGTGTCCAACTACTGGCTTCACCAATTAGTCAGCAGCCATGATACGACTCTGCAGCAAATCCTGGAGGCCATTTCAGCCTTGTCGGCAAATGTAGGGCCAGACCAACACTTGGAGAGAGCCTGTGCTCGATTTTCTCTACCTCTCGTCAGGTAGCAATTAGCCTCCCACAGGAAGTCAAGCTTTCCTCATCCACCGCGTTTTTGGGGTCCTTTACCAATTTTTGACCAAAAAACACTTGCACTTCCACGTGGGGGGCCGGGGTGTGTTAACCAAAGTGGTTGACTTCTTTGCATGGCTCAGGTGCAGTGATAGCTGTTAGGACTCCAATTTTGTTGAGAGAAACGGGTTCACTGAGGTTAAGACCCAGGCCCCCGAGGAGGTGCACTCCTTAGATAGGCGCCTCCTGACTGCGTTCCAAATATTCCATAGGTATTCCAACAGCATTCCAAACATTGCCGCCACTGAAAGTAGCGCTTTATTCACATGACTTCATACTCCAAGGGAAAAAAAGGATCCCGACTCCAGCAGCGCCAACCGGCACGGACAGGCGACGGTTAATTACTCTCGCTTTACCTTTCAGGAAATCACCATGAGATCATCTGCTCCCATAGTGCTGGGTCTGACCTAGCTTCAGTTACACAACCTTGCATTGGAGTGGGGGAGGACTCAGGTTGGTAACTGGAGCGCCTTCTGTCACACCAGCTGTTTACACCCTGCGGTACTGGATACACCAGTTGCTAAGGTTACTACGGAGGAGATAGATTTGTCAGACATACCGATTGATTTGCATGACCTTCGGCAAAGTGGTTAGTAAGGACCGGGCACAGACCTTGGCCCTCATAGGCCTTACGTTTGCTCCTATTAAACTACTTCCGGTCACGCTGTTCCCCAACACCAAGCTGGAACAGGAGGCACTGAAGGAGTACATCTCTTCTTCTCTGGCTGCTGGACTTATTCGTCCTTCTTCTTTGCTGCTGGGGGCAGAGTTATTTTTTGTTGAGAAGAAAGAGATATCCTAATGCCCCTGACTATATTATCAGGGCCTTTTTACTCTCAGGAATCCTTATCCGCTTCCGCTCATGGAATCAGTATTCTCCTCCTTACACGCAGCGATGATTTTCTGTAAACTGGACCTCATCACTTGGTTTGTATTAGGGAGGGGGGTGATTGGAAGACCGCGTTTAACACTTTAAGACATTTTACCAGGGCACAGTTTTTCAGGTTATCCAGGTAAATAACCAGTCCTCAAAAAGGTCAGGAATTCACAATGTAGAAGTATAAATATGTAAAAAGCCTGTTGGCACGAAACTTGGCCCACGCCTCCCTACGTTGGGGGATACAGCGACAAAGGCTTTGTATGTCCTTGGATGCATGAGTGTGTAGGCCTGAAGATGTTCCCCTGAGAGGTGCCCAACCTCGAAGCCTCAGTCCGCAGGGTGTCATTGCAATAACACCGCAGTTGCCATGTCGCGTCCATGATGAGACATTGACAGCAGGCGCTGACAATAGAAAGAGAGGTGGGTCAGAGCGTCTTCAGTGCACCAATCTCTGGTGGGAATTTGTTGTTTGAGCCACGACCTTGGCTAGGCCAGCACCGAGGGTGAAGGTCAAAATGCAGATTAGATTGTTTTGGTTTGTGCAAAAACAGTAGTATATGCCTCTGCAAAGCCACAGCTTTCTCCAAGATGTTTCCCTTCTTGAGACTCACAGTCACAGTCCAAGTGCTAAAGGTTTTGCCTACAATATCAGTTATGACGGGCAGCTGTTGGGGCGTGTCGAACCGCTGGGTCCATCCTGCACCAGGGCAGTGCATTATCCAAACGGCAGACCTGCTATGACGGTCCTGAATAAGTAGACGTCTTTGGTGTCCTCCACGGAAAGAAGAATTGCCAGGAACGTGACCTTCCACATTCCTGTTCCGTCAAGGCGGACAGGTTACAAAAAAAGATAATCGAATTTGAGAAAAAAATATCCAGTAGATCGCATCATTTTGTTGGGACTACATTCCAGCGAATGTAAAAAAAAAAGATGGCACATGGCTCGCTCCTCTCCCTGCAAGTCCTGGCTCCAATTTGATGTCCGATTTTGAATCAACATTTCCAATAAAAGTTATCATTATTTTATTAGCTCCAGAACCCATGGCCATTGTACACTTGGAAGGTAACAAGATAAATGCTAAGCCCTAAATATACCTCACACTATCATTAAGCACATTTGAAAGTATAAAATGTATACATACTCAATAATATGAATTATAAAGATGATCAATAACGCTGCTAGCTGTGATATGTGCAGGTGAGTCCTGACAATGTACAGTATCTAGTGTACTACTTCATGTGTGAAACTGACGAGCGGGTACACCACTATCTGTATCTATTCCCCCATCTACATGATCTGTATCCGTAGCTGTATTCAGAGTGGGTGGAGCATAAACCAGAAGTGGGTGTGGCTTACCCCGAAACGGGTGGGCCTTAAATTGGTACATTTTTAAGTATGTCTTTGAAGCGCATAGATACAAGTTTATAATATTTGAATAAAAGTGATACATGTACATGTCCGTTCCCCAAGACAAACATTATTAGTGAATCTATTTATGATTTAAAAACTCATTTATCTTCGTTTAAGAAAAACACAACTTCAGCAGTGCGCATTTTTATGTATAAATATTTTACTTTTTTTGTACCAAAACATCCGTGGCTATCCTACTATGCCCTCGTGTTACCATGCCTCCCCTTTGGTTGCCAAGACAAGCTCGCAAAGCACACTGAGCATGAATTATAACAAACACGGAGTATTCATCAAAGGCAAAAACAGAAATGCTAACGCTCCAACTCTTCCTCCTGGACCGCCAAAGTAAGTGTAAAAGACGAGTGCATTTGGGGTCGCTCTCCATGCGCGTGTGCCGGGATGCGTATGTGTGGTAATGAGAGTCATTTCATCTGCTTTGCATCATCATTGGGTAATAAGTTTGATCTTTTTCCCTTTTCTTTAGGAATTGAGATGAACTGTGACTAATTTAAAGACACAGTATGGTGAATGTGCAGTTTGGGAGTGTACAGTGCGAAGAGGCGCATCTGGGTTTGGTGCCTGTTGGGTCTAAAGCTGCGCTATACTCTGGTCTGGCTGTCGAGACTTCTTACGTGACATAACACAAATACTTCAAACCAAAATGCTATCTGCTTGGTCGGGCCTGCGGGTGTTTACCGGTTTAGATTTCACAAAAAGCTTCTAAAATATACTCTTAAGGAGCGCCGCTGTCATAAACACAGAGGGAGTTGAATTTCCTCTCATATATTAGTCATCTCCGCATGCTTTTCGCTTTCTTTTTATCAGTGGTATGTGGGTTTGCTTTACGCCGTGCCCGTTGGAACTGAACTGTACATCACAAGTGTGAAGGCAATCGAAGTGGAACACAATAGCTAAGTTGCAAATGGTCAGTAGAAAACCAAATGATATGGATGCTGAATCGATTTTCGTCACAAGAAACAACGTAAAGCCAATGAATCCATTGCAGACGCCCCAAAATAGGAGAGAACCATTACATTTTTCCATGCAGAAAAAAGGCGAAATACTAAGACATAATTGTTGTCAAAAACCGAATCCTACAAAACTACTATATATAAACTATATAGTTTCAAGACAACATCTTACATTACAGTATTATCTTTGAAAGGCTCTTATACTGGCGCTCACTGGAATGTACCTACCAAAGTGTTGTTGGGTGTACATGAAAAATCAATGAAAAATGAAACTTACGTCCATAAATTCCACATTGGCCTTCGGTCCCGTGGCTTCATTCAGGATTTTGACGGCAACGGGTATCTTGACTGTTTCACCCTCTGGAACCCAAATCCCCTACAGAAAAAAAAAAACGTACAAAAACACAAGATCCCATTAAAAGACAGATGATGCATTTCAAAATAGGGCTTTGTCAATCAATGCATGCAAGAGACATAACCCATCCAGTTGCTGCTGTTGTTGATGATTAGCTTCTTCAACAGATGGGATCAACCTGTATTGAGCAGTTTGAACACTTTTTATGCATAGGGTGGCGGGGATGCTGGAGCCTATCCCAGCTGGCTTCGGGCAAGAGGCGGAGTACACCCTGGACTGGGCGCCAGTCCATCGCAGGGCACATATAGACAAACAAACATTCTCACTCACATTCACACTCTAATGGACAATTTAGAGCGGCCAATGAAGCTAACATGCATGTTTTTGGAATGTGGGAGGAAACCGGAGGACCCGGAGAAAACCCACACACGCACGGGGAGAACATGCAAACTCCACACAGAGATGCCCAACGGAGATTCCAACCCAGGTCTTCCAGATCTCCTTCCAGGTGGCCAAAAGTATTTTTATGTTTTTATTTTTATTTTAAAACAATAAAACTTTTTTTTTCCAAAAATCCAATCATCCAATTGTAATTAAACAAAAATAAATCTTACTGGAGACATCCAATAACATCGGCCGGCCAATATTGGCATGAAACTTAAACATCGCATCATACCGGTATCGATTTTTCTGTCATTGATATTGGTGAGTGACACATATTTAAACTTGCCCCATGCTCCACAGAGCAACACAACTTGCTGAATGTACTTAGTTTGTATTTTAATTGAACTTTATTAGTTCAAAACTTTATATTTTGCACCTTACTGGACTTTGTTCTTACACGGATGCTTGTGCCACATAGAAATGTGCAGCTTTCCGATTTATTTCATTGCTGTTGATTGTAGGGCATGTTCTAAGACTGACTAAAGGTTTTGATTATGAGTGTGAATGTTTGTATGTCTGCCCTGCGATTGACTGGCGACCAGGTTGTACCCCGCCTCCCGCCCAAAGTCAGCTGGGATAGGCTCCAGCATAACCGCGACCCAAATGAGGATAAGCGGTATAGAAAATGGATGGATATATTAAAAAGTAGGAGTGTAAATGTGACTATAGGGGTGTTATTTTACATCACAAGGACTCTAATGATGTTAAAAAATGTTTAAAAATAATTTTGATTAATAAATAAATGTTTGTTATGACTAACCAATTAACGTTGATAAAAGAGGGATTACTGTATATCGTTTGTTGATTAATGTTAGTGAAAAAGTAGTCAAGGATATTTCAATAAATTCCCCACCCCGGAAAAGTTTTATTCCTGAACAGCCCTTTTGTTAAATAATGGCTGTGCTCTCCGTCTCAATTAGTGAATAGATGATTTCCTCACCCTTGTCACCTATTTTATCTTTACTTCCTTCCTTCGTGTCATGCATACTCCCAACGGGTGTGGGGGGTACTATGAAGATAAAGTGCACGTCGACTGATTAAAAGTTATTTTGTCCTTCAAACACCGGGCAAAACTATTTTATCATTTTGAAGTATTCAATTTCATCTGTGATTAAAGTGATTTAGCAGCTGTCAAATCGGTCAAAGCATTTGAAAGAGGAAAGAGAATTCAAGTGCCTCTCAACTTTTCAGCAGGCTTCAAATGCGTTGCACCTACGCTATGTACCCCCCTGCCCCAACCCCTCCATGACAGCAGGCTTAACACCTCCACTAAATGGAAACCACCTCTGACCACAGCATCGATTTCAGGGGCGATACTTTTTTGCTCCAACGGTTTGTGCGGGGCTAATTAATTTGAGCAAAACGAAGCGCATTTCAAGTGATTGCACGTGGTGAATCCTGGTATTTCAGCGAGCTCATAACATTTTACAGTCCTGTTTACTGCCCCCGATGGGGTGCTACCACACCTACTTCCACAACAAGAATGGGATTTTAGTGGGCTGGTTTTAAATTTTCAATAACATATAATAATAATAATAATAATAATAATATATAATAACATGTCAACATAATTGTTATTACATTCTGGATTTTAGTGCCTCATTTGAAATGCAAGAACACTAGACATGACCTGTAGAAGGACAGTAAAAGATGATGCTTGATAACATTACAGTATATCTGCACTCCTGTGTTCAAACCGCTGACCTAGAAATGTTCAAAACACGGATGGATGGTTGGATCGGAGCGAAAAAGACAAGTGATGGATCAGGGGTTGCAGTTTTCTTGCACCTCCACATCAGATTGTCACAAAGGTGGCCACACCTTGAGTGAACATCTAATACACACTGACCACAGGGGACGTCCTGGCTGCTATTATTTATTCTTCCTGCCATCAATGATGTTGTAATGCCTTTGTCTTCATGTCTACTTGGTTTCAGAGTCCACATATGTGATGTTTGTGATTTAACATTCGCAACGCTGCAAATTTTTTAAGTTTTAGGTTTAAACATATTTTGGATTAAAAGAAATTCTTAACATATTTGCTAATACGTCACAAAACATACAGTCTAGATGTATTGCACCCTGTAAGGACGTGATCTCAGTGAGCTTGCAGCGCCCTGTTTGTTTGGCTACATTAGCAACTTAGCCCTAGCCTCGACAGTGGATCTGGCCTTGCAGTAACACAAGTTATGTAGTAACTGGTTACTGGAATTACAACAGACAAGCAGTATGGATTGTGTAGACGCTGCTCAGAGAAACGCATTCTCCGGCAGCACAGTGGAGGCAACCCTACAACAGGCGACCAGGCTAAAGGCCTGACCGTGGCTCCGATTCCATCTCTTCATGGATCATCTTACGGTACGTTATCATTCATTAGACTCTATATTTTATACTTTAAAATGTGTTTAATGAAAATTTGAGGCATATTTGGTGGGGTCTACTGTATAAAACGTATCTTTCCTTGTTTTAGCACATAGAGCACAATGTTACGTAGGCTGCTCTGTAATTTATGTCATCTATTTACATTTGTTTTACCTTGTAAACAGTCCCAAAGGCCCCGGAACCGAGGATCTTGACCCTTTTCAGTTCTGTTTCTTTCAGAATGCGCAGCTGAGCTTGGTTAGGTGCTGTCCCACTGGGTGTCACAGGTTCCACCAGCTAAGGAAACATACATAAAATACTCAGTCAGCCATCAGATGAACCAATCAAAAATAAAACACACAGTCCTCATACAATTTAATACAGTGAGTTGTATGTCATTGGTGGTCAGTGTGGATCCAGTGTTTTAACATATTGAATTTACAAAGGTAAATTTGACATAAAAAAGAAAGAATCTATATCTGACAAAAAGCAAAAAAAGAGAGAATTTGTATCATTGCCTTTCAAGTGGAAGAATGCAGTGATGAGGGAGGAAATGAGAAAAGGGAGAAAGATAATAAGAAAAGGGAATGTAGAGTGGGAGGACCCTTGTAGAAATAAACAACAGGAAGACAATGAAGAAGCCTGCTTAATTCCTTAAAGATGCAAAAGCATACAAAAAGGAAGCAATATAAGAAGGATTAGGGAAATAGTTGAAGAAGCAATTGAGGAAAGGGAGGGTGTAGATAATCAGAGAGTGTACATCAGCCAGACTTGGGGTGAGCAGCCCGAGTCCCTCTGGCTCATGGTTGTTACAGTTTGATTAAAAAACAATACCCATCCTTCATTTAAATGGAATAACAAATCAGCATCTGCAGGGATGCAAACACACGCTCTCAAACACTCATTCGTAAACTGCAAGGAGCTGTCCAGCACTCATGTAACAGTGCAGCACACCAGGAGCTGTCCACCTACCCAGTCTACACGCTGGTGCTGAAATCCTAAACTAATTTTGTTACGCAACCAGATTTGTATATCTGTGTTTAAAATGGCCAACAGAGTTCATTAAGGAGAAGTATCCCATTCCTTTTTTTTTCTCCCATTCCTTGGGTAATGCAGGTATGTGCCTTTTGTGACCATCATTATTAGTACTAGTGTTTCTTTTTTAATAAGCGCATGACACTTTTGAAAAATATACTTAACAACTAAGACAACTAAGAAAAAATAAACAACCTGCAGTCATTTTAAAACAATGAAGACCAAGTCCAAGTAGAAGAATGCTGGATATTGTGTTAATATTAACATAACAGGCTGTGGTGTTACAAATAGGCCGATGGGTAAGCTTCTCTTCTTCCCACTCATTTTCTAGCCAAATTGTGTATTTTGCGTAGCTTGAAATAAATAATCAATCAATCAATCAAAATCAGTCGAAGAATGTAGACAGTGTACTAGATCTTTGCCAATTGGAATAAATATGTAATAAATATATTTAAAAATACCCCCCCTCCACACACACACACACACACACATAATAATAGGAAAACAGGCAGCAAAGAATGCATGTACACGCCTAAATCAATTTAAAAAAACCTCCAAAAACCGTCAACATCTGTCCATTTACATAATGTGACCTGCACAGTAAACAACCTACAACAGCATTGCAGTGACACCTCGCCGCACCCCACCAACTAGCTACTACCCAGCTAGCGACTAGCTTCACCACACACCCGCCTGCAGCGCCGCGCTCACAATGCCTCGGGCCGCGACCACAAGGTAACGCTACGTATTGGAACTGCCGCCACTGCTGCTGGATTTGTGTTTTTGATTTTGAATAGGTTAACAGGAGGTGTAGCATTCCTTTCTGTGTTGCAAATCAGTGCACCAGGAAGCAAGTTCCTGTAGCGCTTAAAATGACCAGAATAGGACAAAACACAAGTATTACGTGTTATCCTGAATGTGCCTATTACTACATGCTCACAGCATGGGCATAAAACCATAAACGGTATTTGGAGGTGTTATAACAGCAGTCTTTACAGGCCGAATAAGTGTGTCCCGTTACGTGCATTAACTACATATCTCTTTTTAGCTGTTTTTATCCTTTTTGATCCATCTTTAGAACACACCTAAAAAAGAATGACATTGGTTGTTCATGTCCTACGTAAGGTTTGTGGTTGATGGGCAAAATTCCAAAAAAGTGCACTTTTTAGGGTTTGAGTGTCAGCACTTGATTTATTTTTTATTTCTTTTCCCGCAATTTTAACAATTATAACAATTCTAACACAAGTGCAAGAAGAAAAAAATAATCATTGTTAACAATAACAAGAAAACATGTACTCAAACTCAACCTTAGAAGGACAATGAGTGTTTAAAAGTAGGTGTATCAGGTCATCAGAATACAGGGTTTCATACTAGGTTCTTTTATCGTACATACGTGACATGTGCAGCTTTCCATATGGCCAAGACCAGGGAGCTCGGACTCACCCCCACTGTGTTTAACAGTCTTTGTCACTTCCACCAGTGTGGCAATAAAGTGGCCAGTATAAATGCTCTCAGTTTTTCCCACGTGTGTTCTCAGCTGCTGGATCATAACATGCCTGCCTGCACTCCTCCTCA
This sequence comes from Oostethus manadensis, assembly GCA_024372805.1. Classification (NCBI taxonomy): domain Eukaryota; kingdom Metazoa; phylum Chordata; class Actinopteri; order Syngnathiformes; family Syngnathidae; genus Oostethus; species Oostethus manadensis. The sequence continues at coordinate 199,150 of QODF01000120.1, forward strand.
ACTTTCTGCAAGTTCAGCCATGCTCATCTCCCTGCCTGCTTTGCACACTCCTCCACTGGCCTGCTGCTTCCCTTTCACTATGTCTGCCATTATCCACTTTCCCATCAATCTCCACATCTTGAGAACATTCAATAAGCCACGGCTGGAGTACCTGTACAGTTTTTTTTTTGTACACCGGGAGTTTCCTAACTGTGTAAAATGATTCAGGAGTATCTTTGTGACAAACATAATAGGAGACAATAAGCTCTCAGTACACGGGTAATGTGCTTCAGTGCTCCCTTTTCCATGTCACTTGCACTCAGGACCATCCGCTCTGAAGAGTGACAAAGTAGTAAAACTAGGCCTTCATTTCCAACGGAAAATAATACACTTTTCCTGAGTTAGCACACACGAGGAGCACTTTCTCCTCCACTAATGGTGTGGGGTCCGGTACTTTTTCCTGACACGCATATACTTTTCAGGAAGTTAAAACCAGAGGTGGGAGTAAGTCACTCATGTGCAAGTCACAAGTAAGCACCGAGTTTTTACCTTCAAGTTACAAGCAAGTCCGAGTCAATCTTTATGACAACCAAGCAAGTCAAGTCGAGTCGCTGCTTTTCGTCTGCAAGTTGTCAAGTCATACACGTTTTAATTAGGCCAGTTTTACAGCTTCAAAGTTTAAAAACAAGATTTATAAACTTCCCTCTGGCTTTTATTTAGCGTCAAGCTGTTATTTATAATGAGACAGGAAAACAGAGCAGTTGGGCACAACCAGGTTAGCTTGGGTTAGCATCACCTCACCGCTACACTCTAGTACCCCGCCTCTGCGCCCCTCCAATCGGCTGCATCCAGCACGAGTTCCTCCTCCCATAAAGACTATCTGGATTCGCCACTCGAGGCGGCTGGACATTTCCCATTGTGCCTATACAATGCCTATAAAATAAAGTAAAGACTTTTATTCCCGTAAAGTTACGTTTGTACTCTCGTAATACAATAATCTTTTCTCGTAAATATACAACATTATTGTTGTTAATTTAGGACCTAATTCTCAGATCTTGATGATTTTAATGCTTCGTTTAACAGGCATTCCCCGAGACACAGGGAACTTGTGTGACCCTTGAACTGGGTCAAAGGTTAAATTACGCCTTTTTTCCCCCAACTGACTTGAAAAGGCTGGACTGCTACGTGAGAAGAACAACACAACTTCAGCGGTAACTGAGGCTCTTCAACGGGAAGAGGATGAATAAAAACAACTTTTCTGTTATGTTTGAGCCATTTTACTGCCGTGTTACGTGTTTACTGCCACTGTTCGGAAACAAGGTATATAAACAAACATTCACAAAATCTTTCTGCGTCTTCTTTTCCTTGCGGCTTATCCATGTTGTGTTCTGCCAGATTGCGGCAAAGTGAGCGCATGTGTAAAATAAAGCTGCCGAAAGCCGACTTGTTAAAACACAGTCATACAGGTATATTTTGGATATTTGAAAAATACAACAAAACGATAAACCAAAAACAAGTCATTTCAAGTCAATTAGCTCAAGTCCGAGTTAAGTCTAAAGTCAAGAACATCAAGACAAAGTCAAGTCGAGTCGTTTTGGAAAATTTGTCAAGCATGTCACAAGTCCTAAAAATTGCGCCTCGAGTCTGACTCGAGTCAAATCATGTGACTAAAGTCTCCCATCTCTGGTTAAAACTAACAACCGCGGCTCTGACTCTGCCTTAAAAAAGCTTTTCTTGAACCACAATCACCATCTGAGGACATGGAGCTTGCTGTGTGCTCACTCAGTACATACACACACCGAGAATGTAAGGAGTTGTGTTAAGAGATATTCAGAAATGCTAAGTCCTATCTGAACCTAACAGTATTAGAGTAGTGTTCAAAATAATAGCAATGCAATGTGACGAATCAGATGAATCACTGTAATTAGTATGTTTTTATTGTTACATGGTAAAGACGTTACCAGTAGGTGCAGTAGATTCTCAGAAAACAAACAAGACCCAGCATTCATTAAATGCACGCTCTTAAGGCTGTGCAACTGGGCAATTAGTTGAGAGGGGTGTGTTAAAAAAATAGCAGTGTGGCATTCAATCACCGATCAATTTGTGAAAAAACAGGTGTGAATCAGGTAGCGCCTATTTAAGGATGAAACCAGCGCTTGTTGAACATGCACTTCTCTTTGAAAGCCTGAGGAAAATATGTTGTTTAAGATATTGTTCAGAAGAACAGCGTACTTTGATTAAAAAGTTGATTGGAGATAGGAAAACTTATGCAGAGGTTATTATTCAGCTAAAATGATCTCCAATGCCTTAAAATGGAGAGCAAACCCAGAGACACGTGGTAGAAAACAAAGACAACTATCAAAATGGATCAAAGAATAACCAGAATGGCAAGGGGTCAGCCAATGATCAGCTCCAGGTCAGCTCTGATCAAAGACAGTCTGGCGGTCTCCTTAAGTACTGTGACATTTAGAAGACGTCTGTGTATTGCTAATTTGCGGGGGATTTGTTAATCCCCTGCAAAGTAACTTTGTTAAAAAAAAGGAATGTGCAGAAGAGGTTACAATTTGTCAAAGAACACATCAACTGGCCTAAAGAAAAACGGAGGAACATTTTGTGGACTGATGAGAGGAAAATTGTTCTTTTTGGGTGCAAGGGCTGCAGACGACCCTCAAAATCTGAATTCAAGCCACAGTACACAGTGAAGACGGTGAAGCATCATGATATGGGCATGTTTCTCCTACTATGGTGTTGGGCCTATTTATCCCATAGCAGGGATCATGGATCAGTTTGCATATGTCAAAATACTTGAAGAGGACATGCCCTTGAAATGGATGTTTCAACAAGACAATGACCACAAACACACCAGTAAAGGAGCAACATGTTGGTTCCAAACCAACAAAATGAATGTTATGGAGTGGCCAGCCCAATCTCCGGCCCTTAAACCAATGAAGGACTTGTGGGGTGACATCAAAAATGTTTGCCATGTAGCAATACAAATGTATTAATAACAGTGATTGATCTGCTTAGTGATATTGGACCGCTAGTGGAACCCCGGGATACGAATGCCCCGTAATAAAAAAAATCCGTGATAGGAAAATACCTTTCTGATTTTTATTGCTTCGGCTTACAAAAATTGGTTCATTTTACGAAGGTTGGTCGATTTTGCCAAAACTTGTTTTTTTTCGGAATTTTCATGATTTAGCCTATTGCCTATGCTAAAACATACGGTCTACAAAAAACGGCATCGCAAGCAAAAGAGTGAGTTTAGTTGAACTTTATTCTAGTATTTACCAATACCCTCACTGTATTTTTGATCCCTCTTCTCCCACAAATCCATCTTCTGGACCTGACTTGAACAGCTGGACAATTTCACCGTCAAACATGCCGGGTTCCCTGTCGTCGTCGTCGGCCGTCAGTCTCGTTGTCCTTCGGCTGTTTAGCAAAATGCCGGCTTTCGTGAAAGTTCAGACACGCGTTAAAGCGGATAACTTAGCCCCGGCATCCACAATCCATTCACATAAGGTGGCGTAACTCTCCCGGCGCTCTGCAAAAATGTTGCTTTGCAGCATACGGGGAGGATACCTACTGGCGGCATGGCACAGGTAAGTGTATGTACTGTACGTATTACGTAATGTTCTCTGATACATTCTACTTCAGGTTATATTATGACACTACATTTGCATTACAATACTCTTTATTGATACAGTATAAAACTGGGAAGAACAGTGTCACTGAAACAAATTAGCCAATTTACATGTTAAATATTGTTGGGGTTACAAAACAATTCGGCTTACGAAAATCCATTCGGAACAAACGAATTTCGAATCCCGGGGTTCCACTGTTTTTTGAACACTACTGTATATTCCAGTGCAGTCCAAATCATCATACGCTAATCTTCCATCATGACTAACGTTTATGGGAGAACATTTGTGTTGCAATTCTGTAAATGAGATGCATTTTTCCCCAATTAGCACCTTACTTACCTCTGTCTCCAGGAAGCGACGAAGGGCCCTTTTCTTCTTGATATTCTTTCGACGCACAGACACCGCCACACTCAGCACAAAGATAACCACCATGAAGAGGCCGCCGATCACCCCTGCTGCGATCAGAGGGGTCCTGAGGACAATAAATCGGAGGGAAGAGAAGCACGAGTGATCAAAATGGATGCAGGGTAGCCATTGGTAGATTAGAAAAGTGCAGATTACAGGGGGGAGGAACAGAAGCTTTTATCATATATATTGCCAAAACACACTTTTTGGGCACAAATTAATGATTCAATCCTTTGTAGCTCAGCTGCATTGCAGGGTCACTTTTAGGGAACTGCGTAGTGCGCCGTATTCACAAGGAAAAGCAATACTATAGCAGAACTGTAAATAAAGTTCAAATATTAAAAGAAAAATGTTGTACTCTAATAAGAAAATATCATAATTTTACAAGAATAACACAATAAGGAACGCATTTTTAAAAGTCTTAATATTATCACAAACAAATAAAACAAAATAATGCTGTAATTTTTGGAAAATGAGGTTGGGAGAAAAGTTATTATATTGTGGGATTAAAGTCAAACTATTATGGGAGTAAAACCATTTACAGTCAGTTACAAGGAGAAAATGTTATTAGTAGGGATGTAATAATAATAATTTTGGCCAACCAATTTTATTAGCCCGATATTAACATATTATCAATCGGTACAGGTTTTCTCCCTATATTGAAAACCTTTTTTAAAAACTGCTATACCAAAGCCTATGAGATCCAGTACTAGCCAATGTCGAGGCATCCAGTGCTGCCACTTCCGCAAATACTTTGTCCTGTGTTACTCCTCACAGTCGGAATCAGGCTTTGATGTGTTGAAACCACAGGTGTGGGTTCCATTCCATTTTCCTCCGCTTATCCGGGTCGCAGTGGCAACAGTCTAAGTAGGAAGGTCTAGACTTCCTGGTCTCCGGCCAGCGCTTCCAGTTCCACCGGGAGGACACCAAGGCATTCCCAGGCCAGCTGTGAGACATAGTCCCTCTAGTGTGTCTTAGGTCTGCCCCAGGGCCTTCTCCCAGGTGGGCATGCCCGGAACACCTCACCAGGGAGGCGCCCGGGAGGCATCCGGAC
>QODF01000120.1:204943-238456 GCA_024372805.1 Oostethus manadensis
ACCGCTTATCCTCATTAGGGTCTCGGGTATGCTGGAGCCTATCCCAGCTGACTTTGGGCGAGAGGCGGGGTACACCCTGGACTGGTCGCCAGTCAATCGCAGGGCACATATAGACAAACATTCACACTCACATTCATACCGATGGACAATTTAGAGTCGCCAATTAACCTAACATGCATATTTTTGGAATGTGGGAGGAAACCGGAGTACCCGGAGAAATCCCACACACGCACGGGGAGAACATGCAAACTCCACACAGAGATGCCCAACGGAGATCCGAACCCTGGACCTCCTGACTGTGAGGCCAACGTGTTACCCAGTCAGCCACCGTGCAGCCCAAGCCAATATCAATGAGAAAAAAAAGTTACAGATATATAACAGTGACATCTAAGTGTCTTACATGAATAAAGACAAAATAGTCCCCAAAAAATTCTAAAATAACCCTTTATCTAACAAGAAAAAGTCATCATTTTACAGGAATAAATGTTTTATATTATGAAGAAAAATAGTAGCAATAGAGTAGAAATTAATTAATTAGTACTTTTTTGTAAGCTGTATGAGAAACCAAACCAAATTTTTGGAAAATTAAGTTGGGGAAAAGTTATAATATGTAAATAAAGTAAACATGTTACAGTAATGAATTCATAAAATTGTGATAAGAAAATGTACAATAATATCATATTTAAAACAGCAGCAAAAATGAGAAAAAAGAGCAAAGACGGAAGTTCATGGGAATATCTGCACCGCTGAGATGCTGTGCAGGTACAAAATATCAAAGTGCATCCTTGCATCTTTTCATTTTTGCCATGTGAGAAAACAGAAATTTGGGTACCCCTGTATTATAGAATATCACAACAAATACTGATCAAATATTCATATTTGCATGACGTTTCAGAACAAATTCATGACAAGAACCGAGGTTCCACTGCATCAGGTTAGGAGTGGCATATTCCTCGCCAACTGTCCCTTTAGCAACTTCATACTGTACACTTACAAAGTAATACCAACAATATCAGCTTCATCTGACTGCTCAAAAGAAAGGCTGACGTAATAAACTGCAGCCATACAATGTGGAAGATGTCAGCCAAGAAGTGCAGTGTTCAAATAGTATGATTATAGCCCCTAGCCGGATGAGAATAATCAATTAGACGAGAGTGACTATTGAGTGACAGCTTAATCAAACGTGCACGCACTCCCTTCATTGGAATCTGCTTATTGCAATCACAAATGTCTGATAAAGCCGCTTCAAATCATGCTCAAAAGGCAACACTGCCGGCAGGCGGCAGATTTACAAGATATGTGACACCCCAGCTGACGGGCGAGCTGGACATTTCATGTATCACGGCCTGTGCTATCACAGATCTGATAAAGGCTGAGCCTGAGCCGCTCACCGGGTCAACCGACTCACATTCCGCCGCCCTTTCTCCAGTTTGCGGTGGCTCACGTTGAGCCAAAAACATTTAAACTTATCTTCTCGCCCATCAGTTGGCCTGAGAGAAAGGCTGCATATTCATAAGTAATTCATCTCGGAGATTAATAAAGTATCTATCAGATACACCAAAATGTCTCCTCGGTTCTCAAACACTCTCTCGGTTGTTATACAATAACGTGGGTAAGAAACTTTCCTAGTTTACCGTTTGATAGCATTGCTCGTTTACTCAGTAACGAGGGCACGGTATTGGACCGTTGTGGTGCAGAGAGAAATGAATCAACGTCAATCAACGTCCCTCCACTCACGACAAGGACACATTTGAACTGGTTCAGGACCGGTTGCCAATACTATTAGTACCGGTTCTCAGTGTTACCAATTTTCACTACTGTTGTTTGGGCTTATGTCGAAAATAAATGTTAAGTTACTATTTTATTTCATGTTTGAGATTTTTATCTCATCTTTAACAAATGTATCAAAAAAAACGTCCAACTCTATGGTACTGTATAATTGTTGCAGAAAATTCTTCAACATGAAAACCCTTAACTACAATTAAAACCCAGCTCTACGTAAACCTTTTCCTGTTCTTTCTGGAAAAAATGGGCATCTATGGACGGTAAAAAAGTTTAAAACAAATGAGAAAAAAGAATGTCATACAATTTTTCTCAACAAGAGAGGAGAAATATGATCTTAGGAATAAAGTAAACGTCAAACACAAATATGCAAGAACAACACTAAAAACCTTTAGTACTTGGGTATGTGGAATCAAACTATGGAAGGGATGAAGTAAGGAAGTAAAACGATGCTCTACAATGAAACATTACAAACAGTTGATGTCTACAAAATACAAGGAAATATTGTGTACATCCAAGGCCATATTACTTCATTCCTTGGTTTGTTACTATCACCTTATACTTGTACTAGGAACCTTTCATCCTAGTGACAACATTGTCTGTCCTATCACAATGTTTTGTTATACACCACTCATTACTATTATCACTATTATTATTATTATCCATTAGGACTGCAATATAAGTTATTTGCGATGATAAAGGACATTGACTACTATCTAACATACTGTCACATGACCTTACTTATGCATTCTAACTTAGTAAGTGCAGGAAGTGTACAAATGTATTGAAATAGGGGAGAACCTACGGGGGTAGGATTTAATAAGCTTCTTCCTACTCCTTTTGGACATGTGGAACTGTCCGTTGTATTATGGGATGTATTCCAATGTCATTTACATGCATGTGCAAATCAAATTACACCATTACCAGGATGTGGTTAAAATAAATAAAGGTGTACACTGTATATGAGGTTTAAGTAATGCAAACTGCAAATGGAAGTCAAGAAGTGCATTTACTGTTGTTGCTTCTACAAATGTATTTTGCTAACATTTTTGGGTGTCTAATTGGATTTGCATTATTTCTTATTGGAAAGGTTGGGCTTTTTTTGATTTATGACTTTGTGTTGCGTAAATCCCATTTGCAAGCTGCACGCACAAAAAAACCCCAAAAAACATTTGGTATCTCATCAGTTTTACTGTAGATACAAGTGTGGTAGCCTTTTTTTGTAGTTATGACACATTTATTGCTGTGCATGGTTGCGGTACAATCAACGTGCTTGTGTTGCGAGCTTGAACAATCGAAAAGTAATCTTGTACCTGTCCATCCAGCCAATGCAGTCTTGAAGTCTTGGTCCAGTGCACCTGTATAAACACATAAAAGTGGAAGTTGAAGATGTACAAGCATATCTGAAAATGTCTGCAGAGAGAATAACAACAATTAACCAAAGGTTTTAGAAAAGACTATACATGTAAAGGCTATTTGTTCTTCATTGTATATTTGATGACTAAAAATGACATATCGAATAACTAAGTCCTATTTATCAACGATGCTTTTGTGCAGGGTGCATATTAAATTCACACAACTCCTATTTCCCTATTTTGGTATGTCTTGCTTTTATAAGCATTTAATATTCTGTATTTAGTCAGACGAGAGTGTATCTCAGAGGTGTCTACATTTTTTCCAGCGCGGGTCATGTAGGGAAAAATTAATGGGTACAAGAGCAGATATGCTAAGAAGTTGTGTCTCACTTAAATGTTTCAGATCATCAAACAAATGTAAATATTCGTCAATGACAACACAACTGAACACCAAATGAAGCTTTCGTTATTATTTAGGGACAAAAAATCCAAACCTAAATGGCCTTGTGTGAAAAACGTAAAAGCTGGGTCTCTTATAGCGCAGCACTGTGGAGAACTTTTGCAGGATTGTTGTAATTCGGCCACACTGGAAGGTTTTCCAGCATGAAGAGCCTTTTTAAGGTCCATCCACAGCATCTCAATAGGATTCAGGTCAGGACTTTTCATTCATCATTTTACTTTTCTTCAGCCAGTCAGAGTTGGACTTGCTGGTGTGGTTTGGATCTTTGTACTGCTGGAGAACCCGAGTTGGTTTCAGCTTGAGGTCACCAACAGATGGCCAGACATTCGCCTTCAGGATTTTTGTGGTAGACAGCAGAATCCATGCTTCCATTTATCACAGCAAGCCTTCCAGGTCCTGAAGCAGCAAAAGAGCCCCAGAGCATCACACCAAATTTTACTGTTGGTGTGATGGTCTTTTTCTGAAATGCATAATTACTTTTATGCTAGATGTAGCAGGACACAGACCTTCCAAAAAGTTTAACTTTTGTCCCGTCAGACCATAGAGTCTTTTCCCAAAGGTCTTGGGAATCACTAAGATGTTTTTTGCCAAAAATTAAACTAGCCTTAATGCTGTTTTGTTCAGTGGCGGTTTTCGTCTGCAAAGTGGGCTGTTTTTTTCCAGTGTCTTTCTTATGGTTCGAATCATGAACACACTGAGGCAAGTGAGGCCTGCACTTATTTTGATGTTCTTGTGGTGTCTTTTGTGACGTGTCGTTGCTGCGCTTTTGGGGTAATTTTGGTTGGCCGCCCACTCCTGGGAAGGTTCACCACGGATCTATGTTTTTACCATGTGTGGGTAATGACTCTCACTGTGGTTCGCTGGAGTCCCAAAGCTCTAGAAATGGCTTTACAGCTTTTTCCAGACTCTTCTTACTTTTTCTTATACTATTATGTTATTTTTACATTAGATTAGACAGTTTGGACACCGTTAGGGTATCAAAAGAGTCAACTTTAACCACTGGTGTTGTCAGGATGTGACATGTTTTAAATGGCACCAGGCTTTGATTTAGACTAGCTCTATATTACAAAGGGTTTTTTCCTAATAAATACAGAACATTGTTTTAATTCCTGCTTTGTCACTTTGTTTGAACCCTCTAATTCCCTCAGCTTGTCTTCTTGAGAGAGGGATCTGCTTATGAAGCTGCACCTGTGACGAAGTGTCAGCTTGGTGTTTTCCATTTACGACTACATTTTTAAGCTTCATTGAGCCAGGGGCTGTCACTCAGGAAAGAAGAAATAACATACTGGGATGACACACGCTCCCGGTGGAGTAAAATACAAAATTTGGTCTCACCAACCAGTGTTGAATATTGCATTAAAAGGAGCCTGGCTAGTGAGTGTGACTTATTGCTCTGGTGTTGAAAGATGGCAGGATATTACTTTATGTTTGAGAGATACAACAATATCACAAATAGTTGCATATTATTCCCAGTATTATTTCCAATCTCAGCAGTTGTGACAGATGTTGTGACGTCCAGGCCTTGAGTCTGGATGTGGCTTCTGTGACGGGTGACGAGGAATTGACGCAATTCCAGAGTGAATATCGTTGTCAAGACTTGTTATGACCAACTAAGTTGTGCGCGTGCGCAATCGTGCGCTGATGGTGTGTTCTTTGCACACTGCAATTTTTTGCTGCCCTCCAGAATAAAATCCAACCTGAACTGTAAACAAAACAAACACATACCAATTTATTCCGTACGATTTTGCAATGCCACTTTGTGAGCGACATGCAACAACAATCGCTAACATAACACAATGATTAACACTGTCCAGCCAATGACAGCATCCTGCAGCGCTAGCCCCCCGCTCCATTACTAATTGTGATTCATTTTTTATTTAGACAAAAGTAAACACATGCAACAAATATGGCATCAATTTCAGGTAAATTTGCGGGATACGATAGTGCCACGACAAGCTGCTTTAAAACTGAAAGTGAAAGTCACAGAAATGAAACTATACCTAATTAACAATATTAATGGAAAACAAAAATAATAAATACAAAATATTACCAATGTATCCAAATCTTTTTCCGTTAAGTCATTGCTTTTCCTGTTTTGTCTCCTCCATTTGCTTTTTGTCACTGCATTTACTTGGTGGCTCAAGCTGGTGAGTAAAAGCAAAGGCAAAACAATGACCTGCCCGCAGTCATTCTGCCAGGGTGACTAATCAATACCTGATCACACGATTCCTGCCTGCAGTGACAATGCAGTAGTTATGTAGCTTTTAGCACGGGTGACAGGAAGTGACATCACTATCACGCCACCATGCATAGTCCAACCGGCTGGATGGGACTCCGTACTCCATCCGGAATATAACGAGGGGTTTTCGACAAGATGGTTAATTGTATGAGACTTGTTTTTTTCTGACATTGAGAATTAAGAAAGCTACTCCGTGGAACCCTTTATGCCGTCTGTTTGAAACCAGTCATATATAAAAGTATGGCAGAATGGAAGTCCTCAGTTCTCAGGTTTCGGACAGCTGCGATACTGCAGTGTGCACCTCAGATATTGAGATCCAAGGGACGCTCGGGTTGTTTTTGTGTACGCTCAGATACTTGGGGGGAAAGTCGGTTGTGACTCACCCTTGTGTGCAGTTGGCATGGCAGGGATGACACTCGTTGTTGCTTTCTGCATACTTGAAGATAAAACTGTTGGCTCCTTGCAGGCCGTCAGGGCACTTTTCCACACAGTTAGGGCCGTCCTTGAAATGAAGGCATTTCACACAATGCTCTGGTCCCTGCAAAAACAAAAACCGCGTCTTCAAAAAGTCCCTTTTACATTGGAAATATTGACACATCGTTACGACCTCACTGCCCATTTAAAGCTATTTTTATAGTATTTGACTTGCACCTGAAGTTAGTGAGATGCATGTTTTGTAGTAATATGAATACATGTCAAAGAAAGTATTTTTAGCGCAAACAAACAAACAGGCTTTGAGTTAATGCAGCAGCTGTACCATTACACCGCCGTACACTGACTGGCAATAATGCGCATCTTTTACACGTTTGCCGAGAATGCGCTAAAAAAAGGGTTTTTTTTTGCCCAGGGAAATTCCCGCAGCCCATTGAAAACGGCCCTGGGGCCCACCAGTTAGGAATCGCTGCTTTAGAGTTTCCAACATGAAAACAACACAAAACAGCTGCACCAAGAACTTTGAAACAACAAGCTTGTACAATACTGCATACTGTTGTATTTAACCTCAGGATGGGAATCAATGCAGTTTTTATGGTTCCGCTTCCATTTTCCATCCTGCTTAACATTTTGGTTCTTGGATGGTTCGGGTCTCAATGGGCATGAGCTTTGTGTAGTGCCCAAAAGGACAAGGATTTCAGAATTGAGTTTTCTCCGTTGCAGTTTTTGCCTGAAAACTAAATCTCTGCTTTCAGGGATACTTGGAAAAAAAAAAACCGATGACCTTTACTGTCCGTCATTTAGAGTGCTCGTCTTGATCCGTGTTGCTTTTGAACCAATCAGAAGCTACAAAGCAACAGAGACATTGAGAACACAAAGGACAGAAGGTGAAAACAGCAGAAAAAGGAAATATGATTGCAGCAGAGCGTTAGAGAATGCAAAAGATGAAGAAGTGTGTGTGTTGGGGAAGGAGGAGGGAGAGAAAGCAAATGAGACGCATAAAGCAGTGTGAGAGGAGCAGGCTCATAATAACCATTGCTCACAGCACTCACAATGACCATAACAATCCGCCTGGAAGAGGATTTATGGTACTAATATATACCAGGGAGGAGGTACAGATGGAGAGAAGTGCTCTCTTCCAGACAATCAACAGGCCTGAAGAACATCTCATTGCCAAACGACACACACACACACACACACACACACGCGAACACGACATGAATGCAGTGTGCAGAAATGTACAATCATCAACAAGCAATGGGAATGGCAAACAAACGCAACACATTAGAAAGGACTCCCCTGGTCGTGATCACGCCCATCAATGACAAAGACTTAAAGCAGACTTCAACAGTCAATTTCGGAATCCTACATTTTTCCCATTACTTTAACCACTTCAAAAATATATGTGCTCCGTTTTAGACTTGCAGGAAACAACACAGAGAGTCCCCAGATCCCCAGCCTCCCGCCACACAGGGCATGGAGCCAATCAAATCACTTTGTGTAAACTCTGATGTAATTGCTGTGGGCTCTGCAAGCATAACACGGCTGCTGTAAGCCTTTTGTCCGTGTTTGCCGCACATGTGGTTGCGACAGAAGAGCGCAACAGGTTAACATGAGACATTCTTACCATACAGTAGCATGACAAAACATGCTACTATGCCTATGCTATAGTAACTAACTATGTAGTTAGTTACTACATAGTAACTATGTAGTAATAACTACAAGCAGCAAGTAATAACTATGCCTAGTATGTAACTATACTATGCCTATGTGTGCCTATGTAACCACATTTATGCATATCTCTCGGGCCACAATGAATACTATCACATGCCACAAAAAAAACACAAGAAAGTCAAATTAGAAATAGCAGAGTTCATTTGAAGTGACAACATAGTAGAAGAAGGAATTAGATCATGTTTTGCATAGTGAGGCCACGTCGCAGTGCAACAAGGTTTCGCTGGTGTGTTGCCAACCATCCAGTAAAGTAGATTTAGGCCATCACACTCCTAACTGGTTCAGTTTTGGCACCTTGACGTACTCAGGCTGTACAGGTTAGTGGCAGACACTCATCGAATGGGATACGACGGTTACTCAGTTTTTGGTGTGCATTTGTTAATAAAAGGTCAGGCAAAAACCGAAATGTTTCCCATGGGAAATTGTGTAAATCTAGTTTGTTGGTTTCAGACCTGAAGGTAATAACCGCCAAGTATAAGTCCTAATTCATCAATGCAATATTTTTGTAGTTACAGCCAAGAAAACCTATTTATAACCTTCATAATAAGGGTTTAAACATTAATAGAGCCCCCTAGACATCTTCATGCTCCCATTACCCAATATATGACATCATTGCTGAATATAAGACACGAATAAGACATAATATTGACTCACATATGTTAGCATTGAGAGTCACCTTAGTACTTCTTACGGTAGAGTACAGTAATCCCTCCCCGCTTTGTGCTTCAAATTTCATGTTTTTTCAAAAATATATGAATAAATCATACTGTTTTGTGGTTGAATACTGCCTATTATTAATCAAATAATATGCAAATTTAAGAAATGTTTCATATTTTTGCCTAAATGAAGCATTTTCAAGCATAAAAATGGCTAATTGAAAATGCAAATATCAGGCCTTCAGAAGGCAGAAAGACGTTGTGATGATATGTAGTAATCTGCACTGGTCACTGGGTGTCAGTAGTGTCACTGTTATATTCAATGAGACACACAAGCACCAGACTTGATTGGCGGAACAGCAGGCTTTTATTGCAGGGTTGAAGGATATAACAACAGGCTCAATAATCCCTGACATGGGCTACTGCTGCTAAAGCTAAAACTCTACTCTGAATCCATGACATCACTTCCTGTCCGTGCCATCGGAACACGTCCACAGCAACACGCATAAGTGTGAGTCCTATTTGTGTCTATGTTTAATTTTCTCTTATTATGTCTACTATACTCGGTAATACGAGCCTAACAGTGACTATAGGGGTGTGGAAGAATAGAATAGAATATGACGACAATAGAAGCCTTTATTATCATTATACACAGTCAAATGACATTTAAACAACGCCATTTGATATCTAAAGGGCTCTAATAATGTTGATACGGTCATGAACAGGTTTTGTATGCTACCCGCAATGAATGTGTCTTCTGAATGCCTTATATGTTCATCTTGTTTCATTTAGCCATTTTTAGCCCAGTGGATGGGACTTATTTTTGATGCAGAGTTCCTGTACTTCCTGGCGGGATGGAATTCAACAGTCTATCCAGTCAACGGCAAACATATAACCAAGGTCCCTACTCAAACCGTACAAAGCCTCTAATTGCAAAAATGATAAGCAGTATAGGGCCGCACTGTGGATGAATGGGTAGCAAGTTGGCCTCACAGTCAGGAGGTTCAGGGTTCGAATCTCCGTTGGGCATCTCTGTGTGGAGTTTGCATGTTCTCCCCGTGCGTGTGTGGGTTTTCTCCGGGTACTCCGGTTTCCTCCCACATCCCAAAAACATGCATGTTAGGTTAGGTCCATATGTATGAATGTGAATGTAAATGTTTGTTTGTCTGCCCTGGGATTGACTGGCGACCAGTCCAGGGTGTACCCCGCCTCTCACCCAAAGCCAGCTGGGATAGGCTCCAGCATACCCCCAAAACTCTGATAAGCGGCATAGAAAATGGATGGATGATTCCTGTTGAAATTCCATTCCATTTTCCTCCCCTTATCCGGGTGCGGGTCGCGGAGCAGCAGTTTCAGTAGGGAAATCTAGACCTGAGCTCCTCACCCTATCTCTTCGGATGAGTCCAGCCACCCTACGGAGGAAACTCACTTCCGCCGCTTGTATCCGCCATCTCGTTCTTTCGGTCATGACCCATAACTCATGACCATAGGTGAGGGTGGGAACGTAGATCGATCGGTAAACATCTGTAAAAATCTGCTTTCCGGCTCAGCTCTCTCTTCACCACGACGGTCCAGTACAGTGACTGCATCACTGCAGACGCTGCACTGATCTATCTGTCGAACTCACGCTCCAACCGTCCCTCACTCGTGAACAAGACCCCGAGTTACTTGAACTCCTCCACTTGGGGCAAGACCTCGCTCCCAACCCGGAGGGTACAATCCACCCGTTTCCGACTGAGAACCGTGGCCTCGGATTTGGTGTGCATATTGTTATTTATGTGACCTTATACACCTGTGAATAAAGACGTTGTTCTTGCAACCTTCATACAAAGCGCGCATGGAACACAAGGTCAAGACTTTTATTGCAATTTCGATTCGTTTCGGACGTTTTTGGCCGTACGACATGCATTAGCTGTGTGGCTGTGTGGATTTCGTACATCCGACTTACAGGCGGTACGTTCTGCACGAGGTGATCTTATTCCTTCGTGGCTGGTTCTCCACAACCAAAAAAAAAAAGTCTGCTAATTGGTTCTCATCCTTCAGTATAAGAAGATGAACGATCTCTATGTGATCAGATATCAGGTTGGGAACCATGAAGGTGTTGTAACATTTGAAATGATACTAATTGGATTAACCTGTAAAAAAATAACAGCATTGGCTCAAAAGCACACCAACTGACGTGGAATAAAAGCACAAAACCGTGCAAAAAAAAAAAACGCTGGCTATCGTTGGCATCCGCATTGTTGTTGACTGCCGATCAGTTTGAGCTTTGAGATGGCACATGAGAGAAAATCAATGGCAAAGCTGAGAGGCACCGTTTAACAGAGTGATTAATCATAGTCTAAGACGACCCGCAGGGAATGTCTACCGTTCCAATTGATTTGGTTCCAAGCAACTGAAGTAGTGTACAAAGTTTTTTCATTTTTTTTTAGTTTTTGTTAACCTTTTTTTTGGATTGTTTTATGAATCTGGCCGCAGTAAATGCAGCAGCTTGAGAAAAACAAAGAAACTTTTCTTTCAAACCCTCTGAGCTAAATTGTTAAGTTAAATTGCTGAGTTATTTTTAAAAGCCAACGAAATGTAACATCAAACAAAAGCCTTTTCTAGCTCATTTTATTTCTTTTGACGGGTAAAATTCCCTTTTGACAGGAACTAAATGATCAGGGAGCCCCATCTTCCGTGTCTATATTCGGAGGATTAATGAGCTTAATATCACATTCCTCTTTGCTCGACAATTGCTGACCCAAGCAGCGTACTTACCGGACCGCGGCAGGTCAAGGAGTCATCGTCAGCTCGCTCACATTGGGAATCGCACTCCACACACACCGACCCATTGGCGTATTCTCGAATCTCCCTGCCAGACATGCCAAATACACAGGAAGAGGGCTATGATGGACAACGAATCATGTTTCTCACACTATTCATTGCACAAAACACACATTTGCTTAGTTGTAGTTGGAAACCAGTCCGCAAATGTAAAAAGAAAAACGTCAGGGATGAGTCCAAAATTGTACAATTTGGAGTAAAGCCAAGATGGTCGGCTAAAAATGCTTTAAAATGTATAATTTTGAAGAATAACTAAAAAATGCCACACGGTGGTCGAGTGGTTAACATGTTGGCCACACAGTCAGGAGATCTGGCAGACCTGGGTTCAAATCTCCGTTGGGCATCTCTGTGTGGAGTTTGCATGTTCTCCCCGTGCGTGTGTGGGTTTTCTCCGGGTACTCCGCTTTCCTCCCACATTCCAAAAACATGCATGTTAGCTTCATTGGCCGCTCTAAATTGTCCATTAGAGTGTGAACGGGAGTGGGAATGTTTGTCTGTCTGCCCCGGGATTGACTGGCGACCGGTCCAGGGAGTACCTCGCCTCTCGCCCGTCATTCTCATGACGGGGAAAATGGCTGGTTTGAAAAGGCTTGGAGTCAGCATTTTGGCTGGAATTAAGATGGTGAACACGCACAATAATAATAATAATAATAATGCGCAGCTTGTGCTAATATCATCAGTAACAGGGTGAGTGAAGTTGAAAGGCGCCGTATCGGCAGAGGGAACAACCCTTTCAAAATTCAATTAGGAGCGCCCCTTGTAATAACAGGGAAGGAAAAACTGTGTTCTATCTCTTCAATGGATGCAATGTCCCAATGGGATGTGAATCAAACTGGTGTTTATAATGCTTCATAAAGCTTTGTACGAGGGCGGCCTTTTGAGTGAAATAATAAAACTTCAGAGGAGCGTGTTGCTGTGGACTTAAAGGCCGCTACCCCAACACTGCAAGATGTTTGGGTTACATTCGAAGTCCAACACATTGCTGGCCTTTTGTAGACTAACCTGTGTGGTGTCAAGTGCAGCTCGGTTGCAAACTTTGGCAATAACAAGGATATGATGAAAATATGATGTAAACAAACAAGAGATTAGGTCTGCTTTATAAAATGCTTGAAACTAAACAACATTTTTAAAAAATCTTTAAAAATACAAAATTGACATCTGAGACTACATTTTGACAAAGATTTGTGGCAATTTTGTATTTTTTGTTTCTAAAGAAACAAAACAAAACAATTGCCCGTAAAAACCCTCTCATTCCGCAAAATCGAGCGTGCAAACAAAAGCACCGTACGCGTTGCCGACTCAGCCATCGTGCTTTTTTTTTATTTTTTACTGTGACTGTTAAATAACCCACCATGGGGCCAAACAAAGTTGTGTGTGCCAGCACTTTGATAAAGGAGGAGAGAAACACCACTGAATTCAAGAAAAAGCTCAGAGCAAATAAGAAGGCCTCTTGCCAGGATGTACGGGAAGTAAGCAACAACAATTACCTTCATGCTGGCGAGGAAAGATAAACCCGGGGAAGCTGTACAATGTAGCCAAATTAAAGTAAAGGTATTATAACAGGTGTTTTTACCAACAATAAAGGTAAAAATTATTTTACCCATTTCCTTTATCATTTAGAATTCTTTCCTAATGTTGTCTGCTTGGAAACCATAATTATTATCTATGAAATGTATGCATGTTTGTGTATGATGCAAAACAATTGAATTTACATTATTTCCGATGGGGGGAAAAAATGCATTGGTTTTCATCTGACTTTGTTGTGCATCACAAATGTGCACGGTAGTACTCAATAAAGTCATAAAACCTTATTTGTATGCAGTCCCACATAGTAATCAGCATTTGGGAGCAAATATGAAGTGACAGAAAAAGGGTACAAATACAGTATAGCAGTCCTGCAGCGTGTGACAACAAAGGTGCGTTCAAGGACCGTCAAACAGTGGGATAAATCACAGCTCGCATCAAACATGAAAAACATGAGAAAACTGGGGGATTTGTAACTGTCCCTTATTTAAAAAAGCTCATATTTCCAATATTGATATCCTTTTTTCCTAAAATTGTATGTAGTTATCGTAGTTGCATATCAAATCGTTTAAGTATAAGTCAAAAATCATGAATAAAAAAAAATGAATATAGGTGATAAAGAGAATATGAGCGGTATAGAAAATGAATGAATAAAAGTGTAAAGTACCTGCGATTAAATGCGATTCATTAAGAGCCATTATTGCGATCAAATATTTGAAATGACTGACAGCTCTAATAAAGACACAAACATGCAAAAATTGTGGCTTGAATTGTAGATATATTATTAATTCATATAGTATGGTCTCTTATATACTCTTTATATTTTTATTATTATACTGTATACTCATTTATTTTTATATAATTCTCCGGGTACTCCGCTTTCCTCCCACATTCCAAAAGCATGCATGTTAAGTTAATTGGCGACTCTAAATTGTCCATTAGAGTGTGAATGTTTGATTGGCTGGCGACCAGTCCAGGGTGTACCCCGCCTCCCGCTTAAAGTCAGCTGGGATAGGCTCCAGCATACCCGCGACCCTGATGAGGATAAGCGGTGTAGAAAATGGATAAATGTATATTCATTTATTATTAATCGAACTATTATCGACTTGAATGAGATGCGTTTGGTGCTGAAAAACTGGCCTATTTTCAAATGTAAAAAAAAATAATCTATGGGCCTTTTAATGTAACTTTATATGAAAAAAAAAACTATCTGTAACTGAAATGTCACATTGGAAGTAAAAAAAAAGGCGATAAACACCAAAGAAAATCCCACAGAATAAATGTGCTTACTGTATGTGTATGAGTTTTACAAATAGAATATTTAATAGTGTGTGTCCTGACGGCTTCAAATGCTGTCTAGCCCAAAGGCAAACGATGCAGGACAGTGTGGGAACGATGGGGGGAGGCTACGCTCAGGGGTTGCTTGTGATGTGGAGGTGCGGGAGGTGCAGGCGAGCAGGTGGACAGGTAGGCACGGCGTGGCCCCGTGCGCAAGCAGTGACTGTGACACGCAGTGACACGCCTAGCCCCCCTGCCCTAGTAGCATCACCTCGGGTCCTCCTCCTCGTTAGCGCAGCCGCCGATAGGATGGCGCTCGGACTTAAACGAAGCCTACTGTAAGGTGAACTGGTTCATGATGGGAGGTAGGGAATCCATCCATCCATTTTCTATGCCGCTTATCCTCATTAGGGTCGCGGGTATGCTGGAGCCTATCCCAGCTGGCTTTGGGCGGGAGGCGGGGTACACCCTTATGGTAAACTACCCAGTGTCACGTGACCCGGATGTCACAAGGACGTGGGTGTGAATAGAGAGCCGACGTGTTAAAATGTGGTGTGACTGGAAGTTCAACATGACAAGTCACGGCAAAGAACTCTCTGAGGAGTTTTGACAGGACCAAGAACCATGATTGACAAAAGGATGCTGCGATGGAGGAGGGGAAAAGAAGCCCAGAGGCAACCTGTGAAGCTGGAGTGAACTCCAAGCCAACACATCCAATGGAAAAAAGCAACACTTGATATTTTGTCGCCAGTCATTTAGACATTAATGGTTGTGCGTTGGGATATCGTGAGGGGGCGGGAAATTTAGTTATACAAGCGGAGGTGTGCTCACTTTCACAAAATACTCTACATCCATAAATAGAATACATGTTTATAGTAATGGTAATATTTCATTCGTGTACAGCTGGGAATTCAAGCTAAGACAATTATCCTTCATTTTTTTCCGTTTGTGACATTTTCATGCTTCACGTACCCTTCGTACAGGTTGCAGTTTTCCACACACGTTTGTCCCCTTCCGAAGTCCCGGCATGACAGACATTGGTCCGGGCCAGGACCCCAACAACCGGTGGTGGAACACAGAGGGTCGCACACCATATGCTCCTTGGCTGCACAAGACACACACAAAGGAAACCGTCAATTAACAATCAGTCAACACTGGCATGAAACTAAACGTGCTGCACTGTCACAATGGCGGAAATAAAAAATAATAATAATAAATAATAAAATAAAACATGGATACATAGGTGTGGATACAAAGAATATTCCGGGGCATTTAAGATGACATTCAAAGTCAAAGTCTATAGTAGGAGTTTACAAAATGCAGCCCAGGAGCAGTTTGCGATTTTCATTGGATAAATATAAATATACAATATAGTTTTACAAGAAAATTGAAAAAAAGCATACGTTTTTTTTAAAAAGTCGTAATTTTCAGAGAATAAGGTCATAATATTATGAGGGAAAATAATGTCATTTTAGTAGCATAAAGGTAAACTATAAAGTTGTGATATTATGAGAAACAAAGAAAACAACAAAAGTTGTAATTGTTGAAAAATTCATCATTAAAAAGTTATAATGTTATGAGAATAAAGTCACAATATTATGGTAATAAGGTCACAATTGTGAGAAGAAAACTTACAAAAAGAAAGTTGAAATGAGATTAAGAAAATGTCATTTTACAAGAAAAATATATAATATTAAAATATATATTATAATATAATTATTTATAATTATCTAATGATATATAAAATATATAATTATGTAATTATACAAAACCATGTTATACAATTATACAATGTTTTGTATAATTATACAATATTATATAATTTTATTGTACATAATAATATAATATTATAATATAAAAAAATATAAAAATATTGAAAGAAAAAAGTTATATTCCAAAGAGGAAAGAGTTACATTTTTATGAGAGTAAACTAAATTTGATCAAATTTCAAGGATTTGTATGCAACGTAATTCAATATTTTCTCAACCGTATGACTAGATTAACAAAAAAGTCAATAATTTTGGTATGGAAGTTTGTAGACAACTTGTTGCGACGTCTGTTCCGATGTGCGTGTGGGTGAAGTGGTGAGACATTGCAGAGAGATGCTTCGCTAACATCCGTCCATTTTCTTCCGCTTCTCCGAGGTCGGGTCGCGGGGGCAGCAACCTAAGCAGGAAAGCCCAGACTTCCCCCTCCCCGGCCACTTCGTCCAGCTCTTCCCGGCGGATCCCGAGGCGTTCCCAGGCCAGCTGAGAGACATAGTCTCTCCAACGTGTCCTGGGTCTTCCCCGAGGCCTCCTACCGGTTGGACGTGCCCGGGGATGCGCCCGGGAGGCATCCTAACCAGATGCCCGAGCCACCTCATCTGGCTCCTCTCAATGCGGAGAGGAAAACGAAGTCCATTTTTATGTCGGAATCGACCTGCACTGCACCCAAGAGTGGGGTTGCATTGTTTGTCCCACACGTGTTACTTGTGTTATTGTTTTTTGCACCGTGAGTGAGTATAAAAGTTCAAACAACCATTCACACTCACGTTGACAACTATCAAGGGATTTTCCACTTCTGGACCTAATTCTGAGAGGTACCCATGCAAAAAAACACAAGTATTGACAAAGGCAACTCTTGCTCCGTATGCTCTCGTTAGGCGCTGTCCATAATCAAAGAGCGTCCTGTGAGTCTGAGTAGACTGTGCATCCATGATAATGGACATGTGTGGGAGTGTGTGCACAGTACTGTGCGCTGCCACGTCGCTTCATTATAAAGCTGCCGAGTCAACAGCCAGCCAGGGCTAGAAGGACCCGGAGTGTTCCTGCAGATGCTGCACAGCCAACCCGCTTGTTTGAAAAGAAAATGAGATGTGACCAGCTTCAAGTAAGTAAGAAATTAGGTGTTTCAACCTGGAACTCAGCCTTTCAGAAAGTAAAGCCTCCGCACTCACGCCCAGGCTTTTTATAGTGGTTTCCATTAAAAGATTTGGGCAGCTGTTTCTGAAAATAGACATCTGGCAAACAGAGCAAATGAAAGCTGCACCTGCATGCTAAATAAGGCATTGTTGAGTACTTGGAAAAGAATGAAACGCTGTAATAAAATGGACTGGGATTAGCTTGGAATAAAAACGCCCCATCGCCCGGCCCAGGAAAAAAGCACGACTCTCTGCTTCACATCATTTTACTACATCCATCTTTTCATTTCCCCCCTGTGTCTATGTCACTTACACCTTTTTTGTCTCTGTCGTGTCTCTCTTTGTCATCTCTACAAAGGTTGCTACATCAGAGAGACTTGTTGTGACAAAGTCCTGAAGCGACAGAGCGGCGGTGCGACAGAAACACTGCATGAGAGCCTATTATCCAAACATCAAGATTTTCATTCTTTAATTGTAATCTCTGAGGCAGAGTCCCACCTGTCTTGGTGAAAGAAAAGAAAAAGACTAATAAAATCAAACAAATATTAATGTTTGTCGCTTGAACCATATTATAAAAGTATTTTCTGTATGATTCCAATCATTTTTTAACATTTTCTAAAGTAAAAAAATGCTGAATCTGCACATTTCCCGATCAAATACAGGGTATACACGTAATACAAGGCTGCTGTGAGCGTCTCTTTTCAGTTAGTGCGAAAGCAAAGCCTGAGTGCACACATGAGTTGGATCGGACGCCTGCCCGTTTCCGTTTGTCAGCATGTCGCCATCTTTCTAATCGGACAATGAAATACATATGCATATGACATACATGTCGTATACAGAGGCACTGGGGTACTCGCCTCATCCTGGAGGGATGGGAGTATGCATGAGCTTGAAGGTGCTTGTCACTGCCGTTCTTCCATAGAGACCAAGTCAAATGCAAGATATGTTTATGTTCTGCTGAACCAATGCACAAATCTGCTGTGCATGTATTTCAAATAAGTCCACGATTGAATGTTTTGCCTCAATGTTTTTTTTTTTTTTTTTGTTGCTTCCAATGTTTTGCATAAGTTTTGATTTTGTAGCACAGATCAGTCTTTTTCTCACGGTTTTGTTAAGAACTTACTGCACTCCAGTGGGCTTCTGTTATTGCGGGTCAAAGCCTTCTGGTTGGCTGCACGGAACAGTCGAGTCCAATTGACCGTGTTGTAGAAGCACAGCTGGGTGTTCTCGGCAATGTGGACGTTCCCGGCACTGATCTCTCGGAGAGACTGCAGTTGAAGTGATAAGATGCCGTGCTGCTTTAACACCAGCAGGGAGATTCCACTGAGAAGGAACATTGAGGAAACGAGGGAGAAAGGAGCAATAAAGAGAAACCAATGATAAAAAAAGATCACTCTGCCATGAATTAAGAATTTTGAAAGACCAGTCACACCATTAAGTACAACCAGTGCAATCTAATGACATTAACAGAAGTGCGCTTTCAGATCTGAGTACGGGAGACCCACTCGGACTTCACACACAAACAAGAAACACACACTGTGTGCCGTCAGAAACAACGTGCCTTTCCCCGCAAATGTCACAGTAAAAGTCTTGAGAGCAAAAAGTGAAACATAAAAATGATACCTAAACATCTCCAATCAGTTGTTCAAACACGATTAGCTTCACAAACGTCATCACAAAAGGTGAGCCAAACTTCTGTTTTAACCCAAATCCAAACTTGCACTTGGAACGATTCATCCTTTCATTTACAACCGCTGTTGTAAACGCCCTAACCACACGTTTTTATTGAGTGCAGGCGCTGGTCAGGGTGGACTCTACATTTTTTATGGCAGGCAAGGCTGCTTGTAGGACCAATGGCACGTTCCAGCCATCGATTTTGGCATAAAAATCGAATATTGGCAGATATCGGTAACGGGTTATAAAAAAAATGCTGTATATAAGCCTCTGGGCTCAGGTGCACAAACGATGACCATCAAACCGTGTCTGAAGCGTGAAAACGAGCGTGCGTGGCTGCAGCAACAAGCTTGCTCGCTCTGTACTTGACTAACGTTATGTCTGTGGGGTCTCCTCCGGATATTGAACTTGCATTTCGCAATGACTGCGCTGCAATGGTGAATGCGAGGCAGAACCAAGTCTTCTTCCTTTAATACCTCAAATTCCCAGGGCCAAAGCAGGGAATTTGAACAAACACGAGTGTATCGCACCGGATAACCAGGCCTTGTCTACCGTGCAAGACGCACAATAATTTGCCAAAATTGAGGGTTGGACGATACAATATATAATATTGGACATCCCTTATACACACACACACACACCTACATACTGCATACACACATACAGGGTGGACCAAAAGTAGGGTTACAGATTATATTTTACATTGATTAGACATTTATTTACATGTATTTGAGCAGATTAAACATTCAAAGTAAAACGTCTAATATGGCAATATAATGAATGGAAATAAATGGTTGTATGTTTATGTAATTGTATTACATAATCCCCCCCACCATCCACCCCACGCCCCCCCCACTTCTGGTAAGCTTCATGAGAACAGTTGTGTTTTGCATACCTGTAAAGAGATCTTCCCCCAATCGTAACCAAGTTGCTGAAAACACTCAAGTCTGTTATGTTGTCGGGCCAAGACTGGATGTTCAGAAAGCCTAAATGGGGACACAAACAGACACACGAGGGGGTTGGCATCCCTCGATGAGTCGCAGCATTCCAGGATATTGTAACCACACAACTCTGGGCTGGAGTTTAGTGCCAGCCGTGTGTGTCTCATCAAGTCCCATGTATCAACATTCTAGCAATACCTTTAAGCGATCCGCATCTCAGTCGTTGAATCATTTAGAAAAGACGCGAGGAGCCGAGAGGGGGGATGTGGCTCATTTAGGATTTTCAATAATGGATTGGAAAATATGAAATATTCAGCAGAGACCAGTGGGAGGAGCAGCCCTCTAGCTAATACCATAAGACAAACAAAATAAGTGCATGGGGGGGGTGGGAAGGTAATATCAGGTCAAATCACGGAAGGACGGCGTGATTGAATGAAATGCAATGAACGCTGAGAAAAGACGCATCAGTTAAAAAAAAACAATGCACTTGTATCATTTTATGATAAACACGCGCACCATAGAGAAGCAATCCTTGCGCTTGTGATGGGCAGTGCGGCGCCTTCTCTAATCAATGAACAATTAAAGTGCATATCTTTCTCCAGCGGGAGGCATAATGCTTACCCTAGAAAGACGGGAGCTTGTTGAGCGATGAGAAAAGATGTGCCGAATGGGGAGTCCGAGAGAGCAATAACCTTCAACGGTGTCTTTTTCAGTTTGTGTACCTTGTTTTGTTTACACCGATCCCCGTTGGGCTGCTGCGTCGGAAGCCCGGTCCGAAGCGTATTAAGTGTGTTTGATGAAGAAATGGGAAGGACAGGAGTCGGGTAATTGTGAGGATGTACACGATGGAGCTCAGGCAAAATGAGCCTGAACCGAATGTGGTGTCAAACATTTACAATATGTTGTATTATAGATACTTTTTCTGCAAAAAAAAAAAAGATACAGTAGATGGAGTGAAATACTTTCGACATTATTACAATTCCAACTGCCAGAACTATTGATTGTATGTGTTTCTGAGAAAGGACACTTTACCCTGCAAGGCGGACAAGATGAATAACATAGTCAAAAGTTATTATAGTTGTGTGACTACGGTCTCGTTGTACCAGTGACCAGTTGGCCATGGGACCTGGACAACATGAGGAATGTTGTAAAAAGACATCTTGAAAATGCTTGAGTAAGTATGAGTCGCCATTAAACTCACCTTACGACACATCGAATGCGTGAGAATGTCTGGTTAAACACGAGAACCAAAGGCGTTTAACGTCTCTGATAGATAAAAACTCACAATCTTGACTTGCCTTTTCATCAGTGCGACTCACTGTCCAGGCATGACTAATCAATTTACGCTTAATCCAGCTGTCACAGTAGCTACCGTTCTGGTACCATGGCTAGTTTCGAAAGTGTATTTGCATTGCAAAATGAAAGGAAAGCTATACAAAATTGTGGCGAGACCATAGATGTTGTTTGGTTTACAGACAGCGCCGTTGAGGAAAAGACAGGAGGCAGAGCTGGAGGTAGCAGAGATGAAGATGCTGAGGTTCTCTTTGGGTGTGACCAGGATGGACAGGATCAGGAATGAGTACAAGTCAGAGAAGCCAGACTGAGAAGGTTCGGACATGTCCAGAGGAGAGATAGTGACTATATTGGTAGAAGGATGATGAGTTTTGAATTGCCAGGCAGGAGGCCTAGAGGAAGACCAAAGAGGAGGTTTATGGATGTAGTGAAAGAGGACATGAAGGTAGTTGGCGCAAGAGAAGAGGATACAGAAGACAGGGTTAGATGGAGGCAATTGATTCGCTGTGGCGACCCCTGAAGGGATAAGCCCAAAGGAAAAGAAGAAGAATAATAATTTATCAGTATTACCTTGGAATACTATTATTATGGGTTATGATCACAATTCATAGAGGTCTAGATGCATGTAAACAACAAAAAATGGGAGATGTCCGAATAGTACTTTGTTCCGGTAAGTCATTTATTCCACCACGTTCTGCTGACAGCCCATGAACGTATAAAAGCAAACTGCAGCATGTAGACACTTAGGGAAGAAAAAAGAAAAGGTCATCTGCTCACAAGCACCGGTTAAGTGGGTTTAAGTTGAAGTAATTACAGCTGAAAACCACAATACCGAGAAACCCAAGCATTAGACAAATCATTTTGATTTGATTGCTCGGTCAACAGTACAGGTCTTTAAGAGGCGACCCAGAAAGAAAAGAGACGGTGAAACTAATCTGAGAAGCCAGACACAAGTGTGCTGTGCGTAGGATGAGCTCATTTAAAAGCTGGAGGAGAACCACTTGTGACCTGCGGGTCAGAGAGGCAGGTTGGCTGCCTCCGTCAAATGTCATGTAGTGGTGACAGCTCGGGGAGAAGACGAGCCGAGCGAACAGACTTCTCCTACTACATCCTCTTGCCTTGGTTTTGCCATCAAATTGCTAAAAGGCAATTATACCTTGGTTTTCGTCATTAATTTGTTCCGACAAAATGTGAAACGGCAATTGTTCTCAAAGGAAATAATGTAAATACAACACGTGAGCTCCCGATATGCAAAAATATTACAGAAAATACATTTCATTGGGAATAATTAGCGTTTTACATGCACAAGACAATACAAAATAATTATAAATGACAAACGGCTAGAACTTAGAACTAATGCAGACTTCCCATACATCCTGGCAAAATCAAATTCTCACCGTCTTTATAAAATCGCTTGCACGTGCAAATTTCTTTATCCTCATGGCAGGCTATTTAGCAGTCGCACATAACGCAAAGGGTGCGTTTGTTCATATAATGCACACCGAGCAATTATCAACTCCTTCCTATCAGCTCCTTTTTGCTTCATTCTTGCAACATGAGACGTTCAGGAGCAATCGTAATTTTGTGTAATTGTTTTACATTTTATTTACACACCCCTGTTTCAATTGGCATATCCCTGGGGGTACATGTACCCAACTTTGGGAACCTATGTTGTACTGGATATGCCCTCCATGAAAGTCAACTTTCATGAATAACATGAATAAGTGGCAAAAAAGAATTCTAAGTATGCTGTACATGTATGCCTTGGAAAAAAGTATCTACATGTTACATGAAAAAACCCAGGACTGTGAAACTTTGGGGCCCGTGTTTCACAAAAAAACAAAAAGCCAAAGAAAAATCAAAACATATGCACGGGTTAATAAAAATTTAAATGAAAAATATTGGGAACGTCGTGCACAATGGAGATTAAAACTGAATATTCAAATTGAGGACGCATTTTCCCAAAAATATTGTTACATCCCAGAACCTAACAACTGTCCATCTTTGGAGTGTCTGTCTTTGGTCATAGATAACATTTTGTAATGTAACAATTTCCATTTGAGCAGCTCATTGTTGGGTGTCCTGGTTTTTGGTAATAAAAATATGAACACCTTTTGTGGGTATGTAACTGTGTATGTGTAAGTGTGTCTTCTTACTGCCTCAAAGCAGTACTAAGAAGAATCCTACTGACATGCCTTCCATAGAGGAAGCAGTCTCAGGACACGTACGTGGACAGTTCTATCACCTTGGCTGAGGTATTTGGGGTAGTTAAAACACCCCCCAATGGCAAGGCTCCGGGGGTGAACGAGTTTCGCCCTGAATTCCTCATGGTCTTGGTTGACACGCCTCTTCACTATTGCATTGAAGTTGGGAACAGTACCTCTGGACTGGCAGACCGGGGTGGTGGTTCCCATTTTTAAAAAGGGTGACCGGAGGGTGTGTTCCAACTATAGGGGGATCACACTCCTCCCCGTTCCTGGGAAAGTCTACTCCAGGGTGCTGGAGAGAAGGGTACGACCGTTAGTCAAACCTCAATTACAGGAGTTGCAATGTGGTTTTCCTCCCGGTCGCGGAACACTGGACTAGCTCTACACACTTGCAAGGGTACTGGAGGGTATGTGGGAGTTTGGCCAACCGGTCTACATGTGCTTTGTAGACTTGGAAAAGGCATGACCGTGTCCCTTGTGGTGTCCTGTGGGGGCTGCTCCGGGAGTACGGGATTGGTGGCCCGCTTCTACGTGCCATTCGGTCCCTGTACAATCAAAGCAGGAGCCTGGTTCGCATTGCCAGCAGTAAGTCGAGCTTGTTTCCGGTGAACGTTGGCCTCCGCCAAGGCTGCCCTTTTTCACCAATTCTGTTCATAACCTTCATGGACAGAATTTCTAGACGCAGCCAAGGCGTTGAGGGAGTCCAGCTTGGTGACCATAGGATCTCGTCTCTGCTATTTGCAGACGATGTGGTCCTTATGGCCTCATCAGACTGTGACCTTCAGCGTTTACTGGAGCGGTTTGCAGCTGAGTGTGGGTCATGACCGAAAGAACGAGGTGGATGGATACAAGCGGCGAAAATGAGTTTCCTCCGTAGGGTGGCTGGACTCACCCTAAGAGATAGGGTGAGGAGCTCGGCCATCCGGGAGGAGCTCAGAGTAGAGCCGCTGCTCATTCACATCGAGAGGAGCCAGTTCAGGTGGCTCGGGCATCTAGTCCGGATGCATCCCGGGCACCTTCCCGGTGAGGTGTTTCGGGCATGCCCAGTTGGGAGAAGGCCCCCGGGAAGACCTAGGACACGCTGGAGGGACTATGTCTCACAGCTGGCCTGGGAACGCCTTGGTGTCCTCCCGATGGAGCTGGAAGAGGTCGCTGGGGACCGGGAAGTCTGGACTTCCCTACTGAAGCTGCTGCCCCCGCGACCCGGACCCGGATAAGCGGAAGAAAATGGAATAGAATGGAATGAAATGTTGGAATGGTGTCCGTTATTCTGTTGGATTTCACTAATATTAATTATGCACTAACATACATAAGCACTAAAATACATATTAATGCCACATTGACATGTCACACTTGCTATAATTATGATATGCTACTAATTAAAACAAGTCCCCCACATGCTAATCACCTGATGCAAATAACCTTGAGGGTCTAGGCATGGGAAGTCTGCCCTTTGATTGTCTGTCACTCATTGAGGAAAGGAGATCACGCCTCCCCTCTCGTACACGGTTCCATATATTAACTAATATTTTAGCATGACTATTCAGACATTTTCTGAAGAAGCCATCTGTTCAGGCTGCATTGATGTGTCACTTTGTATGCAAGTTGTGCGCAAAAGCCAGTTGTTGTTTTGTTTGTCCACATTTACTGCTTTGTTCGAGTTCATATAACGGCTGTGGAAAAAGGTCAGCATTTTTTTTTGCACGGCACTGCAGAGCACAAGATAGTGTAGATAATGTTTTAGAGGAATTCAAAGAAAATGTACCTGTAATCTCCCGAACGGTGCGGAACACGTTTAGTTTTTCTGGGTCCAAAGCTTCAATGTCGTGGTAGACATCCCTGTCAATGATAATGGCACAGTTCAAAACTATATTCCCATTACTAATTATGTCTATCAATGGCAGGTATGTGCCAGTGTACCATTGGCTGGGAAAGCAGCGCCTCACCCTTTGATTCCAGTGATAAGAAAGACCAAATTCCCGTTTATTTTGGTGCAGTTGACAAACTTGTCAATGTTACTGGAGTCGACCGTCTGAGCCATCTGTAGACTGGCAGTGCCGATGCCGTCGCATGCTGCAAAACGGAGTGAGGCGGCAAAAAGGAATCATTAAGCACAGAAATGCCATGTCAAAGGACTGCTGTTTTTTGTACACTATTTCTCCAACTAAATGTCACACAAACCCTTTTCAGAAAGTGCCAAGCTTCCCATTACCAGAACTTCATCAAATGCTGATGAGTCACCTTTTGGGCAGATGTCAGTACAAGGGATGCACATCTTGATGCGGTTCTCTTCCACCTCCATCTTGTTGCTGGGACAAGCTTTCACACAGGAGCTCTGGTCCACCACAAAGTTATCTGAAAACCAATTCACTGTAAATGCCAAATACAGAGGGTGGCTGTATGTGAGGGCCATCATGAAAAAAAGACGTTACTTTCCTCTTCCTGACTCAGAGTGGTAGAAAGGAGCATGGAAATATTTCGAAACAATCTTGCATTGTCAGAAATGTGAATGCAATTACAGTCAAGACGAGTGTACCCCGAATGACTACATTTTCACAGCCAAATCAGAGCGATACAGTCAAACCTTGGTTTTTGTATGATTTGGTTCCCCATGCAAAATTTCAACAAAATGTTTCTTCGATTCTGGTACAATATCACACCTAACACACATTGTATCTTTAGATACCTTAAATCTTGTGGTATACATCAAGATGTGGACGGACTACTCGCAGCATAGTTTGGATTATAACATATGCATAGGTTTTTCACCTCTGCAGGGTTTGTTAGTGCTAACAGTTCTTTGTTATGGTGCAGTGTTTTGGAACACTGTCGGCACGGCTCGGCAAGTTCCAACTTTATAGAATCTGTAAAGTGTGTTTTGTGCAGGTGCCCGGGTGTTCGGACTTACGCGGACACTTCTTGACACAGAAGGCTCCATAGGTGTATTTTGCCCGGGGGTTGTGTTCCAGCTGGAAGGTGGTGGGGTTGTACACAAAAGGCTGGGGGCACTGGGTCACACAAGCTCCGCTGTCGTTAAAGTTTGTGCAAGCCTGCACATATTGAAAAACACATTTGACAATAAGGCCCAACCGAGCAATTATAGCCATTACAGAATAACTGTTGATCTGACAACGACGCCAATGTTAACACTTATTTTTCATTTCATTTCAAAATGCAGGTAATATGGTGTTTAAAAAAAACAAAAAACAACAGGGCCTGACTGAATAATCAGTCCTGTTAATTATCGATTACAGCCTTTAGGGAATAGATGTTGCACTTTTTTCACTCCTGTATAACCCTCCTTTGCTAGATTGACAATAATCCTAGCGGGTCACACTTGACTGAAGTTGGCCCACCACCCCGTGCAAAACTATGGTCAAAGAGTCTCATTTGTTTGTGCTGCGTTTGTGCTGTTTTGTGCAATTAAAATGAACGTTTGTGACCTGAGTGAAGTTGGCCCCCCAACCTTCTCAAAACTCGTCTCAAATAGTCTCATTTGTTTGTGCTGCGTTTGTGCTGTTTTGTGCAATTAAAATGAACTTCTGTGCTGCTGTCGTTTTCGAGATATTAACGATTAAAGTTTTGGGCTATTAAATAATCGGCCCGTCAACAAGCTCCGAATGAAACTAAAATAGTCTCATTTTGACCGTCCTCGTTTGTGCTGTTGGGTTCCGTTTAAAACAACGTTGGTGTTGGTTCTGTTTTGGAAATATTACGCGTTTCTTAAAGATCAACCAAAGGTCACGCAGACCCCCGACATGCTCCGAATGAAACCAAATTATTGTCATTTTATCAATCTCGTTTTGTGCAGATTTGTGCAATGAAAATGAACGTTTGTGCTGCTTTAATTTTTGAGATATTAAGCCTTTATTAAAGGTCAACTGAGGTCAGTCACTTGTCCACAAGCTCCAAATGAAACGGAAATGGTCTCATTTTGACCGTCCTCGTTTGTGCTGCTGGGTTCAGTTGACACCAATGTTTCTACTGCTTTCGTTTTGGAGTTATTAACAATTAAAGGTGTGGGACCTGAGTGAAGATGGCCCCCCACCATGAGCAAAACTCTGCTCAAATAGTCTCGTTTTTTCGTCTCGTTTAGTGAAGTTTTGTGCAATTAAAATTAACGTTTGTGCTACTTTTGTCTTTGAGTTATTAAACATTTATTAAAGGTCAACTGAGGTCAGTCACTTGTCAACAAGCTCCGAATGAAACAAAAATGGTCTAGTGAAAGGCGTCACGTAAGAGAAAATGTATTAATTCTATACACTTTGCATAATTACTTAATTTCCCAGGGGGTTATTGCCCTGTTACACACCATATTTTTAATTTATTTTACATTCACAGTGTTTATATGCTGGATGTGTTTGGAACTATATTTAGGTAATCAAAAGTGGGCATCGTGTTTAAAATTGTCATCAGTCAATATATCAGTAATCGGATTTTTTTATTCTGTAATGTTGGGATTGGCCTCCCAAAAATTCATAGGGGTCGGGCCTTTTTGTATAATTAACACAGTAAAACATGTCACCATAATGTTTTAAAAGAAACACTCTTTCACCACAGATACAAAAACTATTTATCAATTAACATGTTACCATAATGTTTAAGTCGCGAGCCAAATCAGCTGCACCAGACTATAAGGCAGACAAGAAGGATAGAATCTTCGCACAGCAACTTAACACTGAAAAGGTAGCTAGGGAAAATAGCAGAAAAGCACCAATGCAAGTTTTTTTTACACAAATATTATAATACTACACTATACTATACTTCTACCCATAATGCATTATGCCCAGCAGAACACTTCATTGGCCAATGGGGCCGGACCACCAGAAGGAGCTCATGAGTTCAGGGAGCAACTGCTCTGCTGGGAGTGATGCATTATGGGCAGAAGTTAAAATAGCTGCTATTTTAAACTCGTATTGTTAGCTGTTTCCTAGCTACCCTTTGAGTGTTAAGTTGCTGTGGGATGATTTCATCTTTCTATCTATGTTGACACCTTGAGTCAAGCCAGGTCATTACATCGAGTAATGACGTCCTGCAATTTCCGATGGGTTGACAAGCTTGTCGTGAGTTTTTGTGAAGACAAAACATGATGCAAATGCACTTCTAGTATTGACAGAAATCAAATGTTTTGATTTCAGAACAATGACAAAATTGTGCTGTGCTGTGTGTGTGTGTGTGTCAAGTATACTTACAAAGCAGTCATTGTCCTTCGGACCAAAGCAGCCACCTGCACACTCACGATGGCAGCAATCACTCACATAGGGACCAAAACAACGGCCATCGCACTGCTCAGCACATACTGTCTTTGTTACTGCGGGTGTGGAAATGAAAAAAAACAAACAAATAGTATACGTCACACTCTGAAAATGATGGTGGCTCCACTTATGATGAGGTAGATATGTCATGCAAAGATCTGCATTCAATATAAATGCATTGTGCAGATTTTCGACCAATCACATTTTTGTTACCGCATAGATAATTAGGACCCAACTTATACACCATTGTATAAAATGTAGCAACACATCTAACATATATAAAAATAATTATTCATTAACTCAATAATTCTCTCGGAGAAGGCCAGCAAAACCTTCTCTGCAGGCCTTAACATTATCAGACACACTGATCTTTAGCCCCACCCAGTTAAAATCCATTGAGGGCGATTAAAGCAATGATATTAACAGAGGAAACAAAAACAGGAAGACCTGCCTTTTTTTCTGATTTGCAAGGTGTTAGTAACTTTCAATAATAAACAATAACTTCTAAGTCAACACAATACGCAAAACAATATATTTCTGCGAAACATACCCATAAACAACCCAAAAAAAGCGGAAGAGGAATAAAAAATCAAAGCATCATTGTGAGGTGAATGTAAAGATGTCCGTTTTCAAAGTCAGAGTGCATTGCCAGCGGGTGTTTTTATTTGTGGACGCGTGACAGTTCCCACTACGCTTTCACGCGTTCCCTCACCAAGTGATGAAAAAGCATCACTGTAATGGATACAAGCCAACCTGACAAACACATGCATTCGCAAAATTCACTTCACCATATGTCTGAAGAACCATTACTGTATTATCTATTTGTGTTTATCTGAAGAACAAAAATGGCATAAAACAGTATGACTTTCTAAAAAGGTCTTTTCTGACTTTACTGGTTTGAGAGTGAAATCCCATTTGCAGTTATTGGAATTACAGAATATTATGTACACCATGTTTTCTGGAGCATAACACACTTTTCATAGTTTGGCTGCTCCTGCAAGGTATAGTCAGATGTTTAGCAAAATGTATACAGTATTCCTTCGTTTATCGCAGTTAGTTGTTTGGACTGTGATAAGTAAACATCTGCAAAGTAAGATTCCTTTTTCATAATTTGGACCGAAGGGCCCTGGAGCACCCCAACAGGACGCCACGAGGGACACGGTTGAATGCCTTTTCCAAGTATACAAAGCACACGTAGACCGGTTGGCCAAACTCCCACATACACTCCAGTAACCTTGCAAGGGTGTAGAGCTGGTCCAGTGTTCCGCCACATTGCAACTCCTGTAACCGAGGTTCGACTAACGGTCGTACCCTTCTCTCCAGCACCCTGGAATAGACTTTCCCGGGGAGGCTGAGGAGTGTGATCCCCCTATAGTTGGAACACACTCTTCGGTCACCCCTTTTAAAAATGGGTCCACCACGCCGGTCTGCCAGTGTAGAAGTACTGTTCCCGACTTCCATGCGATGTTGAAGAGGCGTGTCAACCAAGACAGTCCTCCAACATCCAGAGCCTTGAGGAATTCAGGGGAAAACTCTCCACCCCCGGAGCCTTGCCATTGGGGAGTGTTTTAACTACCCCAGATAACTCCGCCACGGTAATAGAACTGTCCACGTACGTATCCTCAGACTCTGCTTCCTCTACGGAAAGTATGTCAGTGGGACTGAGAAGGGCCTCAAAGTATTCCTTCCACCGACCAACTATCTCCACAGTCGAGGTCAGCAAGCCCCCGTCCGCACTGTAAACAGTGTGAACTGGGGACCGCTTCTGCTTTCCGAGGTGTCGGACGGTTTGCCAGAACCTCTTCGAGGCCGACCGAAAGTCGTGCTCCATAGCCTCACCAAACTCCCCCCACACCCGAGTTTTTGCCTCGACCACCGCCGAAGCCGCGTGCCGCTTGGCCTGCCGGTACCTGTCAGCTGCTTCGGGAGTCCCGCAAGCCATCCATGCTTGATAGGACTCCTTCTTCAGCTTGATGGCCCCTTTACATTCATATTACCCAATATAAAATACATGAAAACAGAATATAAGACAACCATAAGACTTGTACTTGTGTGTGTTGCTGTAAATGTCTTCTGATGCTGTAGAAGAGGTGGGGCGTGGACAGGAAGTGACATCTGGGGTGCATAGTTGCGCTTTAGCCTGGTGTGTGTTATGGCTGTGTTAGCCCGTGCTAGGGATTGTTGTCCCTCTAGTGAGATCATTCAAACCTGCAATAACAGCTTGTTGTTCCGGCAATCAAGTCTGGAACATTACAGTAACATTACTGACCAGCGGACAATACTACATAGCATCACAGCGTCTTTAAATGCGTCTTCTGAATGCCTTATATTATTATTTTAGTTCATTTAGCCACTTTTATGCATAGAAATGCTTAATTTAGGCAATAAACAACATTCAATATTCATAAAATAAATTAAAATATTCAAAAGCATGCTGTTTGTGGTTGAATACAACCCATTAGTAAAATATATATATATATATATAAATATATATATATAATGGCTTACACTTGTTATGCCCATTTACAAGCTTGATTAAGCCTCTCAAAGCGCTACACTGAGGTCATTATTCATTCACTCCACACTTGGCGATGGTAATCCACTTACGTAGCCACAGCTGCCCAGGTGCAGACTGGCGGAGGCGAGGCTGCCAGTGAGTGCCATCGGCCCCTCCGACCACCACTTTCACACTAGGCAATGTGGGTGAGGTGCCTTGCCTAAGGACACTTTATTTCCTCCCACCTGGGGGCACCTGGTTTTCTCTGAGGTCTTCCATCAAAGCACTGACCAGGCCCCGCCCTGCTTAGCTTCTGAGATCTGACGTGATCAGACTTTGACAGGCAGGTTTGGCCACAATATATGCATATTGAAGCGTTAAATATTAGGAAATTAAGTATTGTCAAGCATAAAACTGTCTAAATGAACTACAAGAAAATAGGAAGCTGCATTAATTGTCAATAACTGTTGCAGGTCTCACAGTAACAATATTACCAAAATAACCATAAAAATGCCCATATTCATAACAACAACAACAGTACTGTTTTGGCCACAATCCAAATAAAAGTCTGAATCCCCGACGTCACTTCCTGTCACTTCCAACAAACACCAAAGCAGGTTTTATTTATGTCCTAAATGACGTATTTTCTCTTTTATATACTATATTGGGTAATGCAAATGCAAAGGTGGGTGTGTTTTTTCATGTTTAGAGGACTCTTCCATCCATCCATCTATTTTCTATGCTGCTTATCCTCATTAGGGTCGCGGGTATGCTGGAGCCTATCCTATGGCGGGGTACACCCTGGACTGGTCGCCAGCCAATCGCAGGGCAGACAAACAAACATTCACACTCACATTCACACTCTAATGGACAATTTAGAGCGGCCAATGAAGCTAACGTTCATGTTTTTGGAATGTGGGAGGAAACCCGAGTACCCGGAAAAAGATTCCAACCCTGATTTCCTGACTGTGAGTCCAACAGCTACCCACTCATCCACCGTGCCGCCTAGAAGACTCTAATAAAAGTTATTAAAAGGTTTTTTTTGCCATAAATACAAAAAATGTTCTAATTATAAATAAGGAAGCTCTACTTTGCTACTTTTTCATGGTCGGGTGTGGAACCAATAAATTGCAATAAATTACTCTCTAAATGCATTTTGGGACTTTTTGTGTACTTTTTAAAAATCTGTTCACTCTGTGTGTTGTGCTGCTACTACTGGAACCTTAACTTCCCACGTCCAGGGGATCAATAAAGTTCTATTTAATCTACCCAGTCTAACGTGATATTTTGATACATTACATTTTACATCTTTCCCCCAGGACCTGGGTCTTTCATTTTTGGTGAACTAATTTTCCCTTGTGTTTTTGACGGCAAAGATGCCCTTTGTTGTGAATTTAGAGATGCATAAATAACTTGTCAAGAAAAAGTCACCTAAATCTGCTTTGAAGTCATTTTCCTTTTTACGTTTTCATTTATTCATTGGATGCAGTTTGGAGAAGCTCTAAGGGAAAATAAGCCAATCAAGAACGAATCGTGACACCTACGTCTCGGTTGAAGACTGAGCGTGAGATAGGAGTGTGATAATGGCAAACAAGATAGACGGCCCCCGGCGCTTATCGGAGGTCGTCCGCGAGGATGTTGCGATCACTGGTCTCCAATTTCATTCCTCATTATCTTAATGAGATCATGACCACAGAACAACAACACCGACATGCCCACGTTGGAAGTCGGAGATTGGGTGGTCCGAGCGAAATGATGGTGATAGAGAAGGTAAAAGCGATGGCCAGGGAGGTGAAATCAGGGGGAATAAGGGCATAAAGTAGGTTTAATAGGGTAGGGAAAGGTACACATGTACAGTATGCTTGTACTTGTATGAACAAAAAGAAAAAAAAACAACCCCAGCCCAGAACTAAAAGAAAGAAACCCTCACAAATAGTGAGGTGAGTAGGTGGAAAATAAGACACATTGATACAAGTCATTCTCATAGTCTATATTCCCTCTGCAGGTCAATTCCGGTGTATTTGCTCATATGCGACCTGCATCACATTTTTTCATGGCAGTGTGAACAGCACAATTCCGATTTTTAAAAAATGCGACTCATGTCTCATTTGTATGTGGATATAAATGGGATATGCATGCGATGTGACTGAAGTAGGAACACTCAGGTGGCAAATATCCCACATATACGTCATGGAAAGGCGTGTTTTACCGAGACTTTAAAGGTTTTGCAGTCGTGGAAAGGCGCAGTTTACCAAGCAAGACTTGGATAAATGTACTCACTGATGTAGGCAAAAGTTCTTCTCATCCGAAAATGATTTTTGTAAGTTGTTAGTGAAGCAGCTCTCGACAATGTCTCACCCCTCAACCCACACGCATCTTGGAACAGACATGGCAACAAGTTGTCTACAAACTTCCATACCAAAATTCTTGCCATCTTTCTTCTTCATCTTCATCAACA
>QODF01000120.1:238608-294780 GCA_024372805.1 Oostethus manadensis
CCCCCCCCCCCCCCAATAGCCCCGGGGCCCCCCAGGGGGCGCGCAACACAGTTTGAAAACCAGTCAAATAGTGAAATTTTGGATACTTCAGGTATATGATTTTGTCCTTTATTTTTTCTGATGTTGTATATTAGCTTGGCTATATTATAAATCACCCCCTACCTCAATGTTTTTAACGGTTTAACATAAAGCAATACATGACTATGATGTCTTGTATTCTTCATGCTATGATTTGGAATACTGTACACTGCGTTTTAAAATTTACCATTAGATGAATTTCAGGTCAGGGAGACCGGAACCCGTGCGGTGTGTTGTTGCTGGACTTCTGTGCGAATTACAGTTTGTCCATAACGAACACCATGTTCGACCTAACCTGGCAGACCCAAACGCGTAGTGAGGTTGTGCTGGGAACATCTGGCAGAGTCTCCCGTTTGTTGAGTCTTCAACTCTCATCTCCGGCAGAGCTTTGCCTGCATCTCGAGGGAAGACCGGGATATGGAGCCCGAATGGGCCGTATTGCGTGCCTCTATTGCTGAGGCAGCCGTTTGCAGTTGCGGCCTCAAGGCGGTCGGTGCCAGTCGTGGTGGCAAACCCCGAACCCGATGGTGGACACCGGGGGTTAGGGCTGCGGTCAAGCTGAAGAAGGAGTACTATCAAGCATGAATGGCTTGCGGGACTCCCGAAGCAGAATTTATACGCCCTAAATTTTACCAGACTTCGGGATGAAGTTGAACAGGGAATATGACCCAGCAGCTCCAACTTTTGACTTAAAAAATGTTTGTCTGGAGCTAAGCATCAACTTCTGTCAATAACTATGAAAGTGTATGATTTGCCAACGCAAACTTTAAACTATCAATCAATGCGATCCTTACTCTCATAGGAATGGAAATCACAACTACCAGATCCAAATATGCAGTTTTGTACCCATAAAGTCCTATTCGCACAGGACGTGACTGATGCGATGGGATGTTAATGGAATGCAGCGATAAGGAGAGATGGCAGGCGGTGGGCGGGTTTGCAGTTGCACCGCATGATCATCTCAACTTTTGGGAGTGAGAGTGTGACGACTATCAATGATGTACGCTGTTGGTATTCACTGGATTGACGGCACAGTAAACCCTACGGCGGTAACCAGTGCCCAGAATGTGACCAGAAAATCATCCAGAAATTGACCAGAACTCATTTAACTGGACTGGTTGTAAACTATAGTGGGATGTGTGGCACCCATTTGAGTTTGTCCAAATGGTTCCTTATTCTAAAGGGCTAGAAGATGACAAGTTATTATAATGTAATTACTGCCAAAAGGAAGACCAGAAACGAATCAATCTTAACTACATCATACATATTCAACTTTTTCCAGCGATGATATTGAGAATAGTTTCATGACCTAAAGAGTTTTACTTGTATATAAAGCATTTTTCTACCTTCACGGTACTCAAAGCGCTTTGACATGCAAGTACGGTTCAGTATCTTGCCCAAACATACTTCATTTTAGTCATAGGATGGTGGAGGATCGAACTAGCAACCTTCAGGACGGGAAGATGACCACTCCACCACTTGCCGCCCATCTAGTGAATGTGAATCAGTGTTGGATCAAAGCTGCTTGAAAGCACGTTTGAATATATTTGCATATCTGAATGAGAAAAATAGAAACAGATCCACGCTGACTTTCCCAGAAAAAAAATACAATGAATGATTCGGCTCTGCGGAGTCTACTTACAGCTTTGGCACTGGTCCTCTTTGGGTCCCCAGCAACGACCATTGCAGGAGCGATGGCATTTCTGACCTGCAAAGAGCGTTACATTTTAAACGAGCTATAAATGCTAAGCGTGAGCGTGCATTCCTGCAAGCGTAATTAGTGCAAATTGCATTGAAAACAAATATCGTGTTTTCTCGGTTTTGGTTATTGGTTCATTCCAAAAAGGTTAGACGAAAACCCGAATGTACAAAAAGGCCGGCAATTTTTCCCATGGGGAATGGCGTACAACCAGTTAATCCAGTCTTCAC
Source organism: Oostethus manadensis (assembly GCA_024372805.1). Lineage (NCBI taxonomy): Eukaryota > Metazoa > Chordata > Actinopteri > Syngnathiformes > Syngnathidae > Oostethus > Oostethus manadensis. The sequence continues at coordinate 240,616 of QODF01000120.1, forward strand.
GACTTAATGAATTGAGATTTTCAAAGGGGTCTGCCTGTTGCTTACCTGCGGCCCAGCTTTGTATCCTTTTGGCTTGTTAGCATATTACATGGCCTGAAGGTTGGGTTACTAATAAAGTGACATTAAAGTACCAAAACGACAATTTGACAGGAAGAGTTTTGAATTGTAACTTTCTTGGCAAACACTGACTGAGCATCATGTAAGCACAGACGTAGAGTCAGTATTATGAACGAATAATTAAGATGAGAAATGCAGTCTTTGGACAGCGCCACTGTCTCATTTCTTCCGGTCTGTTTGTGAAAATGCAACTCGTTTTGGTAAAATAGCGCTTTTTGCATTATTTTAAAATTCCCAGGGAGATAAAAACAGCAAAGAAGCAGTGCACGTCATACCGTCACAGCCTGAGTCAGTGCCTTTCTGTGTGGTTTTGGAGAGCTTAATCGACTGCCTGGTAATTGAGTGTGAGGAATGTGAGCCCGGATAAGTGCAAGAGTGCTGTCCTCTGTCCATCAGCCTCTCCAGATGAGGGCTATTAGCGCGAGACTTACTCTAGTCCCCAACACGAGTCTCCATTTTCCACCCTCCTTTTCTCACTTACATGTGCCCCTCTCCATTGCTCACTTAATCTCTTTCATCCTCCATCTACCCTCCATAATCCATTGTCCCGCTGTGGTGCTCTTTCACGTAATGCCTAACACCGACTCACTTGGTTCTTTTCTCACCCATGCCCTCACTCTTTTGTGCTTTTTCAAAAATGTATTGTAAATGATTGCTGCTTCATGGTTGAGTTAGTAAAAAAAATATATAATATATATATACTTCATACACATGAAACCATTGAAGTGCACTATTGTACACTGGTTTCTATGTATCACTAACAATGGTGTGACAATAGCCACCACAGAAAGTATGTGCTCAATGCTAAAGTGTGAGTCTTATCTTATCTTATTTATTATATCTCTAAGATGGCTTATTTTCAATTACTACGGCAACTTTGACTATAGGGGTGCTATTTCATATCAACACGGCTCTAATAAAGGTAAAACCCGTATTTAGAAGATTATACAAAAGTTTTCTATACTCTAACTATGAAATATACCATTTATTAAATATGCAACCAAATAACTGTGATAAACGAGGAACGGCTGTATACATTATATAATTCTACACTAGCTTGAAGATACCAGCACGAGCGATGCAGGTCTTTTTCCCCCGCCTCCAAACCTCTTCCAGGTGAATTCACCATCTCCAACGGAAATGGAAAAAATCAACCTTAGTGTATAATTATGATATACAGGTTGGTGTTTAAAAAATGCATAATTATGTCAGCAAACTATAAACTTGCCATTTTTTGTATTCTTAATTCTCCTGGTCTTCTTCTACGTTTGTTTACCTGCACACCCAAGTCCAGAGGTGAACTCAGCATACCAAATGAAATCAAATTTATACACTGAGTCATGCATTTCTTCTTATTTGATTTAAATAATCGGTGTAAAAGACTGAGAGGTGCTGGAAAACCAATGTTCTATTGTAAAATATTTTCACTGATTACATGTTTGTGGAGAAATGTAATAAAAAAAATTCAAAACTATATAAATCCCAAACAGCTTGAGCAACATATGAGTAAATAAAGATCATGTATTGAACGTGAGGAGCGTGAGGTCCGGTAAGGGATCTTGTTCAATCACCTCAGTCGGCTTAGACGTGTTATTTTTAAATCAAATTCATTAAAAAATAATCCATATGTCTTCAGTCGGGTACGGTTTCAATCGTTACGTTTGGCACGGTGACAGAATCGGGTCGGATTTGCTGCTCTTACTCATGATGTGGAGTTTTTTTTACTGAAAGCCTGCAGTGCAACCTTCAGTCATTGAAAGTAAATATCTGGACCGAGCCGGCTACCTAACAGACACCGTGCATGTTGCTACTTACATGCTACGCTGCTGTTGCTGGGCACCACCACAGGATACACGCCTGAGTTTTTGACAATGTCCTGCCAATGAATGGTGTCCGCGTGACACAGGAACTTGTTTTGGTCCACGTACACACCGCCACTCAGGATCTCTGCAAGCACAAACAAGGCCATTTGTCAGCATAAACGAACAATGACCAATAGTCTTAGTTTTTTTTTTTAGTCCTTCAAAGTATTCATATTTATGACAATTTGGATGATTTGTTCCAGATATTCTGATATTCCTGAGGGGCTTCACACCATTCTGTTGCCAAACATATCCAAAAGGCAAGAAAACATCAGTGGTGGCTTAATATAACAAGGGTGCAACACTTGCTTTGCTAGACTTTCAAATATAACCCTTCATTGTACAGTGGAAATACTGCCAATGGACAAGTTGCTGAGGTCAACTTTATGAATGATGCTACCGAGGTGAATTGCTCGTAGTTAAACCTTTTGTTTAGAGCAGAAGGCTGCCATATTGACAAATAAGCTTCATGCATTGTTGTGCCAACGCAGTCGTATGAATCTTATCACAACTTCTGATCTTTTTGTATTTGTCATTTAAGTCCTCCATTCAATAACTGCAAACACACAGAATCATTTATGTTCCCGTCACAATACTAAATCCACAATCCATTAATGCTTCAAGCCTTAAGGGCCTCGTCAAACCGGCGATCGTCACATTTGGGTCAACAGTACTTTTCTTTTACGCATACACACACAGACAATTGACAATATTTGCAAAGTGACTGTGTACGTATTTTACTTAAACTTCCTACGAATAAATAACTTCTATGGGCCGATATATGCTCCTACCCTCCCCAATGTCACTGAGCTTTGGGTAGTGACCGAAAGGACAAAATAGAGAGTAAAAAGCCAGATGAGGTGTCTTGAGCATCTGGTCAGGATGCCTCCTGAATCCTCGCCCTTTAGGGCATGTCCGACCAGCAGGGTGCCTCAAGGAAGACCGAGGACAAATTGGAGAGACCACATCTCTCAACCGGCCAGGGAAGGCCTCAGAATTCTCTGGGAGGAGCTGGACGAAGCAACCCCAGGAGAGGGAAGTCTGGCTTTCTCTGCAACCCTACCACGGATAAGCTGAAGAACATGGATACATGTACTGTATGGGTTTAAAACCAGTGACTCATAAAGATACACATTCAGTACTTGCATGACCAGGGATTCTGGGCCCCCTTATTACCTTGCCTCTGACGATGGCACAAGAATAGCCGTGTACGTACCCTAGTTTTATTTTACCCTTCTCGGCCGTCGTCCTCCAGTACATTAGGTTTCATTTCTGCATGTGGAATTAAATCCAGTGACAAATAGGGCGGGAGCCTTATTTTGCCTAAAATGTCCCTTATGTTCCTTCAAACTTTTTCATCACCATGTAATGAGAGTATTAAATTTGACCCTCCACCAACACCAACCACATCACCCCTTTGTGATAAATGCCTAATGAGTGGCTGCTTGGATTCCCCAATTTAAACATAGCACAAAAAGTAAGGCAATTTGGATTTGGCCCATTATGTCTTTGTGGTAACATTGTTTTTTGGAAATGCATCTTATACAGTTGGAAAGCCTGTTCATTACCCTTTCAAACTGTGCCACATTTGTAAAGAACATGCATTTGAGGGATGAGCAGCAGAGCTGAGTAGAGGGGTTGTGCACATGAAAAAAATGCCAAATCCTCACCGCCAGTGCCAAACAGCTTGGTGGATTGGATGATTAAAGTTTGAAGAAAAAAGACACATTGGTAATTTAACAATTTAGTCATGCTCAATGGAGTTGACGATCCATCCTCCCTACTCCCCAATTGTGGATGTAGTCTCTGATAAACCCTGGACTATGAGAGTGAGCTTTGTCATCTTGGAGGATTGAGTTTGTTCGCAGATTGTAGAGATGTAACATTGCCGTTGCCGTTTTTTTTTTGTCTAGTGTTTTTTTACTTTGAATGTCAATTCTACCCTCAGTTCTTTTTTAGGAAAATTATCTGTGATCAACTAGGCTCCTTTTCGGCTGCTCGTTGGGGAAAGAAGCCGAAGAGTGACAGAAGAGAGTCGCAAAACACAACGCTAGTCATTTTAAACTACGGACGCTGGGGATCATTCATTCATCCATTTTCTATGCCGCTTATCCTCATTAGGGTCACGGGGATGCTGAAGCCTATCCCAGCAGACTTTGGGCGAGAGGCGGGGTACACCCTGGACTGGTCGCCAGTCAATCAACGCTGGGGATCAGTAAAGACTCATTCATTCATTCATTTTAAACAACGGAATGGTAAACTTGGAAAATGTTCCGGTGGAGGTTTATACTTTGAGATTGCAGATTTCTTCATTTCATTGTCAATCAAAAAGGCTCCCGCTACTGACAGGTCATCCAATCATGCAGAACCCGAGTGTCCGGGCCAGCCCACTCCCCCATAGACGCTAAGCATCGGATAGGCGGCTCAGAGCCCAGCATTTATCCAATTAGCATCCAGTTTTGCACAGTGGCAAAAAAAAAAAACACGCTTTGCTTCCCCACTGAAGTCAGTAGACGCTCAGCTTCCCATTATGTAAAAGCACTACGGCGCTGCAGTGATGAATGAGATGGAAGGGGTGGCAGTTACCTGTGATAAGCAGCTGATTCTGACCAAAAGATGAAGGTAATCTAGTGCATATTTAGTCAATGAAATCTACATGCAGCAATATATATTTCACCACTTTTAGGGGAAACTGAGCTTCCTCTGCAGACTGTTGTTTTGTACCACAAAAGAGTGAAACCGTTTTTGTTTGGGCATGCCTTGACCTCAAAGGATAGATACTATGGATCCTGCACCATTCTCTCAGACTTAATTTCCAATCTATTAAGATGCAGTTTGTGGCTAATGGAGATGATTGTTCATTTGTGTTAATAGTTGTTTTAAGTGAGGACATCCTAATTTGTTGACATACAGTAGCTACAATGTACATAATTTCTGAAAATGATTTAAAAAAGAAACCAAGCAATCAACAACAACCTGCTGCATGGCGACTGGGGGAAAACAATGTGAAATTCAGAAACATAGAAAGGATGCATAAAGGCAATTATATTGGCAGTAAGTGTGCGCCAGTACTTTTTTTTCCTGTGTTTTTTTTATTGCAGCAGGAGGATGAATTTGATTAAGAATGGGAGGCAAATAATGAACCAATGATCAGGGGAAAAAAAACACGTTAATGAGTTTGTGAGGGTGAATAAATTATGTACTGAAACGACTGTTGAGGATTGCATTAGAAAACAGAGGATTATTTATTCTGGTGTTAGACGACTGCATTAATGAATATCCCTACCGTAGTTACACTTCTATTTAGTTTTCTTCCTTGTTCTTTGTACCATGTTGCTGTTGGAGAAGTCATTAATGATTAGGCAATTTAAAAGGTTTTGAAATCGTATTATGTATTTGGTTAGAATGCTGGACAGGCCGCACGGTGACCAAGTGTTCAGCATGTTGGCCACACAGTCGGGACATCTGGAAAACCTGGGTGTGAATATCTGTCTGACATCTCTTTGTGGAGTTTGCATGTTCTCCCTGTGCATGCTTGCAGGCACACACATTCCAAGTTGCATGTTAGATTCATTGGCGGCATAGAAGATGGCTGGACAGCGCTGGGCTCTTACAGTCAATGAGGAAGATCAACGGAAGAGACCAGAATGAAAGTACACAGGGTCTACACAGCAGTTGTCGCACCCCTCTAGAAAGTGAAACTTAAGCTTGTGTGGCCGTAAAGTGAAAGTTGTATGTCAAGTAGGTTTTATGTAAAAAGCTATTAGATTGAAAATTCCCTGAGCTAATATACTCAATCTAAAAGTGTTTTTTGGTGTCCAGTCTGTATCAGGAATGACCACCATTTACCTCGAATGTACTCGTGGCATTAACATCTGTAGGCCTACAAGTCCATCATCGCCGCTATATGAGCAATTCATCTTTACCTGCACAAGTCTCTGTAAATTCCATGCAAGGCCAGAGCGATAAAGGTGCTGGGTGGTCCGTCTTGTGGCCCAAGGAAACTGACTATAAGTTTGGGAGGAATACTCTAGGAAAAACGTACTTACACCATGTCAGTATACTCTGGCAAAAAATCCTCAAGTATGACACGGAACAGCCAGTTGTGGCAGATGCCTACATTGGACAGTGGATGCTCGCGCCCAGATAGCTAATGTAATTAGTAGATATTTTAACCTTAATTTAACCCTAAAGGGGACCTTTTATACACATTGTTGGGCCTTTGTATTGAGTTCTGGGCTCCTACACAGCAGGAGGACAACCAGCAGAGAAAGCTTTCTAGATTTTCCAGACCCTGCGTCTTTCTGCGTTTTCTGGGGTTCCCAGCCTCCCGCCCAAACGATCTGTGTGATTTACTCCACACCCGGTCCTCCTCCAGGAACGCCTGCCGCCAAGCTCACTCCGCTGTGACATTCCGAAGTGCCCCTGAGGACTTATGGACAGCTGCCGAACCCCACTTCCTAATTCTGGCGGTACTGGAGTTGATAGTAAACGGCGATTTATCTTTTTAAAATGTCCGCTTTTAGCAGCTGCCAACAGCTCCAGACATCGATTGGCTTGTAATTTGCATGCATGAAGGTAACACTCCCTCCTATCCCTGTATGCAAACTCTCTAATGCTACACCGCTTTTGTCCGATTACTTAAACAAAGTAAACAGAGTTAGGACAATGGCAAAATGTTACTTACAGATTGCTCTTCTGACACTTCAAAACAACTAAGTAACGTTGGAAAGGTGTCACACGTCAGCACCAGTTTGGCGGTTAGTCCAGTTTTGCCCATGTTCACCAAACAGCCCTGGGTGAAGTGCCATTGATGTGTTGAAACACTTGTATTTGTTAGTTCAGGATCGTGGGTGATCGGCTTTACTGAGAAAGACTCAGACACACAGGTAAATGTAAAATACAGCGTCTTTATTCTACCCATTACACTGAGTTACAAACAAGCAAAGGTTGGTTATGCCCAAAACAGAATCAATATCTCAGCTCTTAAAGTGACGCGCTGGGTTGGAGAGCCTACAACCCCGGATAGAGAGTGCACCAACCGGCTGGGCGTCTGTACTTGACCCACAGCAGACTCTAATAGGAAGTGGGCTCCCCCCTCCTTTATACAGGTTTGTCCGCGAGAGCGTAAGACGGGGGTGGCCAGTCCATGCCCCACGCTCCCAAGACACAGAGCTGTTTCCCAAGGTTAACAACAAAGGCGGCAGTCCGTACACTGAGTTTGTTTAAAATAATTCCCTGCGATAAGTAGATTGTGAATACAAAGCAAGGTTATAAACAAGCTGCATGATCTTTCCTTCCCACCCTCTGGTCACGCAAGAGGGGAATCAAAACATCATCACATTTCATTCCACTCCTGATGGTTTGATTTCCATCATTAAAATTTTCTCAAACATCATAAATCCAAACATCATATCAACATACAAGTACTTTCCCATCTCATTAAAATTTTCATAAATCAAAACATCATATCAACATATTTTCCCATTTCAGATGAGCATATTTTTCTCTAGCTGCCAGGAATCAGCAACCCCAACCACTTATGGCTGATGCTTGCCTCTTTAGGAAAGATAAACAAAATTAGGTTCCCCTCACACCTGAACAATCATTTCCTGGGAGACATTGCTTAATGCGCAAACCTCATTATCTGACACGTTGGTATTGTTTAAAACAAGAATACAACATTGTAAAAACATTTGTTAAAATTTGCACACAAACAACACTGCCCATTTAAAGAACATTGGAGATGTTTGAGTCACTCACCAAAGACAGACTCACATGCCTGTGTACACCTATACACATGACCCAGGGTTACCAGAAATAAAATCAATACTCATCTTACGTAGCCCTTTAATTACCAATTAACTTTATAGGGGTATATTGGCAAGAGAGTCACTGATTTGAATCCCTGAAAGAGCTGGGACAATGTGGTCAGACAAGGTCAGGACTGCGCTTCAAAATCATCAGACCGTTTTTAAGTGGCTTGTATGGAGCCCGGTATAATTGTTACTGTCAGAGAGAATTGTCCACGTTAGCTGTCACTGTAATGTGTGAACCCTACACTTTTGAAGTTGCATTATCTGATGACTCTTCTGATAAGCCGTATCTCTGGCCTATCATTTTTCTGTCAGACTCCCTGATGTTTGTAAAGGAACCATTGATAAATCACGTAAGATGTCCTTTGTGGGCTATTGAGCGCTCACACTCGGGTGCATTACACAAGGGCCGGGGTTTTTAATGATTCCTGACTCCTTGAAAGACTGGGCAACCTCGGCGGTCAAGCCAGTCAAATCCAAAAACGTTATTTTCTACCTTTGGATTCCATTGAACAAGCAACGTTACTGTCAAAATATGTAAAAGCTCCAAAACATGTTAATACATGTGGAATAGTAGGCGTTGCATCACCCACTTTGAAAAATCTCAATCAAATCATGAATAATCAATCATCTCATGGCAGTGTCTACTTTGATGTGCAGACAGAACAGGAATGTGCATGCATTGAACTGGTTCCAATACCATCCTCTTTTCATCCTTGTTGGCATCCTTAAAAAGAGAAACAATTACACTCGAACCTCGGGTAGCGCCTTTAATCTGTTCCAGAAGTTCAGACTCTAACCAAAACATATTCTGACTCATTTTTTCCCATGATAAACAATGCAAACCCAATACAACAATGTTAATACAAGTCACTTTTAATATAGAACCACACTAGTGTTACATGAAGAAAAGTGAAAATCCATACAAAAGACAAATGGAATCCACAAATGACCATTTAGCATCACTTTTACCTTGAATGAAGACTTAATTGTTGACAAGGATGCAAGAGAGGAGGGAAAGAGATATCCACATAGAGACAACCTTCTAGTTATTTCTTGAATTCAGTAGTGTTTCTCACCTTCTCTGTCTAAATGCTGGCACTTTGCTCCATTGTGGGTTATTTTGCAGCCGTGATCAATAAGAAAAGCGGATACCTGCTGCGTAGAACAAAGAACTACAAGAATGCAAGAGAATGCAAAGAACTACATAATCAACTAGTGATGGCATCATAGACAGATGACAGAGCTGGGGGACAATGGCTCATGGGTCCCTGCGGTTTCCCTTTTTTAGGCCATGCTAACATGGAAATATTTTATAATAAAGAAGATACCAACACTAATGGACTCACACAGTGTATTAATACCAAAATGTGAGGCATGTACGGCCGCACGATGAATAAGTGGGTAGCACATTGGCCTCACAGTCAGGAGGTTCAAGGTTCGAATCTCTGTTGGGCATCTCTGTGTGGAGTTTGCATCTTCTCCCCATGCGTGTGTGGGCTTTCTCCGGGTACTCCAGTTTCAGCCCACATTCCAAAAACATGCATGTTAGGTTAATTGGCGACTCTAAATTGTCCATTAGAGTGTGAATGTGAGTGTGAATGTTTGTTTGTCTGCCCTGTGATTGAGTGGCAACCAGTCCAGGGTGTACCCCGCCTCTCGCCCAAAGTCCGCCGGGATAGGCTCCAGCATACCCGCGACCCTAATGAGGATAAGCAGTATAGAAAATGAATGAACGAATGAATGAGCCATATACAGTACTACCTAAAAAATTAGAATATCAAGTTTCCCATCCATCCATTTTCTTCCGCTTATCCAAGGTCAGGTCGCGGGGGCAGCAGCCTGAGCAGGGAAGCCCAAACTTCCCTCTCCCAGGCCACTTTGTCCAGCTCTTCCCGGTGTATCCCGAGGCGTTCCCAGGCCAGCTGAGAGACATAGTCTCGCCAACGTGTCCTGGGTCTTCCCTGAGGCTTCCTAACCAGACGCCCCAGCCAACTCATCTGACATCTCTCAATACGGAGGAGCAGCAGTTCTACTCCGAGTCTCTCCTGGATGACGGCGCTTCTCACCCTATCTCTAAGAGAGAGCCCAGCCACCCTGAGGAGAAAACTCATTTCGGCCGATTGTACCCGCAATCTTGTACTTTCGGTAACTACCCAAAGCACATGACCATAGGTGAGGGTATGAATGTAGGTCGATCTGTAAATTGAGAGCTTTGCCTTTCGGCTCAACTGCCTCTTCACCACAACGGACCGTTGCAGAGTTCGCATCACTGCAGACGCCGCCCCAACCCGTCTGTCCATCTCATGTTCGATCTGTCCCTCACTCGTAACCAAGACCGCAAGATACTCGAACTCCTCTGCTTGGGGCAGAATCTCATCCAAACCCGGAGATGGCACTCAACCTTTTCCGGGTGAGGACCATGGACTCAGGCCTGGAGGTGTTGATTCTCATACCGGCCGCTTCACACTCAGCTGCAAACTGATCCAGAGAGAGTTGAAGGTCACGGATTGATGAAGCCAACAGGACCAAATCATCCGCAAAAAGCAGAGACACGATCCTGCGGCCACCAAACCGAAACGCCCCTGGCTGCGCCTAGAATTTCTGTCCATAAAAGTAATAAACAGAATCAGTGACAAAAATGCAGCCCTGGCACAAAACATGGCCCACTTTAACTCAATGTCCGCTTTCCTGAATTTGAAACTCCTTCTGACTGTGGATTCAGCCAGAGTCTCACAATGCGTTTGGGTCTGCCATGTCTGACTGGCATCCTCCCCCACCATCGGACCCAACTCACCACCAGGTGGTGATCGGTTGACTGCTCCACCCCTCTCTTTAGCCAAGTGTCCAAAACATGCGGCCGCAATTCTGATGACACGACCACAAAGTCTATCATCAAACTGCGGCCCAGAGAGTCCTGGTGCCAAGTGTACATGAGGACACCCTTATGCTTGAACATGGTGCTCGTTATGGACAATCCGTGATGGGCACAGTAGTCTAATAACAAAACAGCGCTCGATTTCAGATCAGGGGGGCCCTTCCTCCCAATTACACCTCTACAAGTCTCACTGTCGCATCCGACATGAGATTTGAAGTCGCCCAGGAGGACAAGGGAATCCGCCGACGGAGCACTTTCTAGTACTCCCTCTAGGGAATTCAAAAAGGGCGGTATTCTGAACTGTTGTTTGGCGCATAAGTGCAAACAACAGTCAGAACCTATCCCTCCACCCGAAGGCAGAGGGACACCTACCCTTTCGTTCACCGGTTTAAACTCCAACGTGCAGGCTTGGAGCCGGGGGGCAACAAGAATTGTCACCCCTGCCCGTCGCCTCTCATTGTCGGCAACGACAGAGTGGAATAAAGTCCGGCCCCTCTCGGAAGGAATGGTTCCAGGGTCCTTGCTGTGCGTCAAGGTGAGTCCGACTATAAATTCTCCACCCCACGCACCAGCTCAGGCTCCTTCCCCACCAGAGAGGTGATATTCCACGTACCCAAAGCTAGCTTCTGTAGCCAGGGATCGGACCGCCAAGGCTCCCGCCTTTGTTCGCCACCCAACTTGCTTTGCACCCGACCCCTTTGACCCCTCCCACGAGTGGTGAACTCATGTGGTCATCTGGTCCCTACTCTAGGACCTGTTTGTCATGGGTGACCCTACCAGGGGCATGAAATCCCCCGACGACTTACCTCCTAGGATCATTGGAAAATCCAGCAAAATCCAAAAAGAAAAAAAAAAAAAAGATATATTGATTTGCATAATATTCAATTATATAATATGTCAAATTCACCTTTTAATTTGAATAGCAGAAATACAACAACCTATAGAGGATATTCTTATGTTCTGGGTAGTACTGAATATGCTTATCGAAAAATATACTGTAGCCTTTAATTTTGGCAAATCTTAATTCTTATAAATCTAAATCTTATACTATAGAAATGCAGTTGTCCCTCGCCACACGGACCTTCCAAATTTGCGGCTTTGCTATGGTTTTGTTCTTTAAAAAATAAAGTTGGTTGGCCAAAAGTAGGGATACAGTTAACACCTGGATAATTTACATTTATTTACATTTTTGTGAGTACTTCAAATATTTAATAATAAAATAATGTAAAATGTCTAATGTAAATACATCTCTGAGTGTTAACTGTAACCCTACTTTTGGCCAACCCTGTATATTAATCAGTAAATCATTTATGTTCAGTGGTTACTATAGCCTATTATTAATTTTTAAAAATGCAAAGCAAAATTTAGGCAAATTGAACATATATTTTTCCCTAAATACAGCATTTTCAAATGTTAAATTAACTAAAATACAAACATAAGGCATTCAGAAGACATGTTGTGCTATGTAGTAATCTACACTAGTCACTAGGTGTCAGTAATATTGCACTATGTTACTGGACGAAAAGGATGAACTGTCAAGCGGGAGTAAAAAAAACCCAAAACAAAACAACAAGGAACTCGTCTAATACTCACATGTGCAAGTTCATATTATGTCTATTTTTCTCGTATTATGTCTATTATATTGGGTATTAACAGGGTAACAGTGATATTAAGAGCGCTATTTCATTTATAAATAAGGAATCCTACTTTGCGGAAATGCACTTTTCAAGGTCAGGTTTAGAACCAATTAGCAGCAATAAACGAGGGATTACTGTAAAGCCATTTAATAAATTTTGTGTATTACATTTATTATTACACATTACACCTTCATTACCTCTACATCAGAACGCTACAAACCTTTTCTGAAGACAGCGAGGTCAAAATTTTAGCTAGGGAAAAGCACTGTTCGAAAGAGGGGTGAAAGATGCATATTTTGTCAAGAAGTATAACTCCAGTCCTAAGCGAGATAGTGGCTTGCGTTTCAAGTTACCCCCCCCCAGACAATGTCCTTATCAGACCAAAGGAAATAATGTAGTCCACACCGCCCAGTATCAGGTAGCTCTTAACAAAGACCATGTTACTTTGTTGAGACAAACACACATGTAGGAATGTGGCAGTACTGGCCACTCCTCTAAGGAGAACATTCCCCTTTAGGAGGAGCTTATTCTGTCAAGAGGAGTCAAGGCTATAAAGTCTCCAAACCTGTGGACGTAGTTGTTCTTCTCTGTAACGAAGATTCTAGCGACTGTAGCGAAACGTCCGCAACTCTACAACCCAGTCCAGTCGACGATTCAGATCTCTACTAGTATGGATAGCACCTGGACGACTGAGAGCCTCCACAAGCTTACACCATGTATTGCAATTCTGATAATTACATTATAAAATGATATTTCTCTTTATATCCCAAATCACACTCTGCAATGTACAACTTCGAAGTATTCACAATTAGAGGTTTGTGTCGTTGCGCCACATGCTCGCCATATGTTTTATAATGTAACTTCCGGGGAGCCAAACACATATCGGAATGCATTCCAGCTATTCTTATCTCATCTCATTATATCAACAGATGGAGAACGTTCCCACCAGGAATGCAATTTCACCACTGTTCTCCACGGCAGAAAGGCGGTGCCTATTGGAATGTAATTGCGCGATCATGTGTTTAACTAATGACCCGAAAAGAACAACTGCTGTAACTTAAGCGCATTAAAGAGCTTCAGATTTACCTCGGAACACACGGAGATGCAGCAGCGTGATAATGGCTGGTAAGAGTCAAGGTTATTCGGTGTAAGAAAAATTCAATTGAAGAAAGAAAGAAGGGGAAGATAAATGTGGTGGGAAAATGACTGAAGACAGAGAAGACTCCAAAAATGACAAATACTAGCTTTGCATTACATAAATTACAAAAAGCATCTTCATTTTCAACACAAATTCCCAAAGATGACTTTTATCTCTACTTACGCCCCATTCTTTCCCAGCTTACATTCAGTGTGAGGAAGATGCATTTTGAACCCCATGAAAGGAGGCTCAAGACAGGTGACATTTAGGCTAAATAAACGGCAGTGGTGGGGAAGACATAAATCATTCTGAACACGGGGAAGGACTTTGGCTAAAACAGTAAAAACAAATGAAAAAGTAGGAGATGACAAAAATGGACGTCTTTTATAAGACGAATAGCCCTGGTGTCACGCTCCTCTGTGGCACCCCATTATTAGGGATAGCCATTATTGTATCATCGGCCAATATTGGCATAATAATGTTTTTCTCTGTATATATGTATATGTATATGTATATATATATATATATATATTTTTTTTTTAATACATACAGTGGTGTGTATATATATATATTCTTTTGCATGTTTGTCACACAAAATGTTTCTGATCATCAAACACATTTAAATATTAGTCAAAGATAACACAAGTAAAAACAAAATGCAGTTTTTAAATGAATGTTTTTATTATTTAGTGAGAAAAAAATCCAGCATCTTGGTACTCTGCCATGCAGGCCGTTTTTGCCCAGTCTCTTTCTTATGGTGGAGTCGTAAACACTGACCTTAATTGAGGTAAGTGAGGCCTGCAGTTCTTTAGATGTTGCCCTGGGATCTTTTGTGACCTCTCCGATGAGTTGTCTCTGCGCTCTTGGGGTGATTTTGGGCGGGTGGTTATTCCTGGGAAGTTTCACCACTTTTCCATGTTTTCGCCATTTGTGGATAATGTCTCTCACTGTGATTTGCAGGAGTCCCAAAGCTTTAGAAATGGCTTTTTAATCTTTACCAGACTGATAGATCTCAATTACTTTTGTTCTCATTTGTTCCTGAATTTCTTTGGATCTTGGCATGATGTCTAGCTTTGGAGGTGCTTTTGGTCTACTTCTCTGTGTCAGGTAGCTCCTGTTTAAGTGATTTCTTGATTGAAACAGGTGTGGCAGTAATCAGCCCTGGAGGTGGCTGCAGAAATTGAACTCAGGTGTGATAAACCACAGTTAAGTTATGTTTTAACAAGGGGGGCAATCACTTTTTCACACAGGGCCATGTAGATTTGGAGTTTTTCCCCTCCCTTAATAACATAAACCTTAATTTAAAAACTGCGTTTTGTCTTCAATTATGTTATCTTTGACTAATAGTTAACTATTTTTTATGAGCAGAATCATTTAAGTGTGACAAACATGCAAAATAATAAAAAGTCAGGGGCAAATAGTTTTTCACACCACTGTATACTGTATATATATGTGTGTGTGTGTGCGGGGGGGGCGGGGGGGGGTGTTATACAGTATGTATATATGTCCTTCCTGGCACCCTATTCACTTGCTAATACATGGAAACAGGAGGCAAAAGTCTGATTTATTGCCTGTCTATGATGTCATCAGCACTTGACTCTGTAGTTTTTGTGCTAACTAACACAGTAACGCCACAAGTGTATGATTTTCTTTTGTTTTCACGGCTACAAAACAAGCCACAACAGAATCAAAGGAAGCCGCAAGTGTCATTATTTTGATAAAGAAGGTGAGAAGCACTAACTAATTGAAGAAATAACTGACAGTAAAACACAAAGAAGGTGATCTTGCTGCCACATCACCAACATCATTAACTATTACATTTTCAGTCAAGGAAAAACTGGCATTAAATTTCTGCATGCCAAACTATAACTGTAAAACTCTAACAACATGAATCGTGTTAAGATTTTTGGGTGTCTGGTACGGAAACCTAAAGGGACTTGAAATAACCGAGAACCACTGGGTTAGAGTATGTTTTGGTCAGAGTTGGACCTTCTGGAACAGATAAATGACAATAACAAAGGTTCCGTAAGCATTCTTCCCATCTGGTAGCCCGCCTGCTCATTCGAGTGGCCTCTGTCCTTCTCTACTTTTGTTGCTATTTTGCATTTCTTCTCTTTTGCCCTAGTTGGAAACTACGTAATAAGAGTAACTTTGAACACATGGACCTGACACCATCCACACAAAGGCCCTGGTATTGATAACGTATTTGACATATGCAACAAAATGTTTATTTATACAAACAGTAGTGTTCAAAATAATAGCAGTGCAATGTGACTAACCAGATGAAGTACTGTTATTAGTATATTTTTATTGCTATATGGCAAACAAGTTACCAGTAGGTGCGGTAGATTCTCAAAAAACAAACAAGACCCAGCATTCATGATATGCACGCTCTTAAGGCTGCAATTGGCCAGTTAGTTGAAAGGGGAATGTGGCAATCAGTGATCAATTGTGTGAAAAACAGGAGTGAATCAGGTGACCCCTATTTAAGGATGAAACCAGCACTTGTTGAACATCATTTCTCTTTGAAAGCCTGAGGAAAATGGGTCGTTCAAGGCAATGTTCAGAAGAACAGCGTACTTTGTTTAAAAAGTTGATTGGAGAGGGAAAAACCTATGAGGAGGTGCAAAAAATGTTTGGCTTTTCAGCTCCGATGATGATCTCCAATGTCTTAAAATGGTGCGCAAAACCTGAAACGTGGCAGAAAACGGAAGACAACTATCAAAATGGATGGAAGAATAATCAGAATGGCAAAGGCTCAGCCAATGATCAGCTCCAGGACAATCAAAGACAGTTTGGAGTTGCCTGTAAGTACTGTGACAGTTAGACGATATCTGTGTGAAGCTAATCTATTTAAGAGAATCCCCCGCAAAGTCTGTTAAAAAAAAGGCATGTGCAGAAGAGGTTACGAATTGCCAAAAAGCACACCAACTGGCCTGAAGAGAAATGGAGGAACATTTTGTGGACTGATGGGAGTAAAATTGTTCTGTTTGGGTTCAAGGGCCGCAGACAGTTTGTGAGACGACACACAAACTTTGAATTCAAGCCCCAGTATTAAGTATAAAGGTGACTACAGACGTGTTATTTTGAGAGTTCTCATATCAAAAAACATATTCTGATGCGCATAAACAGGTACTCTATGCTCTTAACTACAAAAATATTTCATTTATAAAAAAGGACTCTTACTCAGTGGAAATGTATATATCACAGTCGGGTCTGGGACCATTGGCGAGGGATTACTGTGTACTGCATCCTTTTTATCCTTCAAGCTACACTAAAGGAGGGCTTAGGAGGGCATCAACCACCACCCGGATCCCCAAACATATGCTTCTCCTCTATCAAGATAATTGCATTCCTTGGCTTGGTGATTAAATTTGGTGCCTATCCCTCACACAATTGTTTCCTACGAGTCTTTATCAAAAATTGCTGGAATTCCAGGATTATCATATTAAACCCGAGCAAGGCAAGACATCCTCTTAAAGAAGAGAAAAGCAAAAAACTGCATTAAATCATGACAGAATGGTCGTGGTGTGTGGGTTTGCATCCTCGCTTGCTCTTAAAGTGTGATAAAAACTCCGGTAATCGGAGTTTTATGAAAAGGGAGGAGGAAGGGGGGCGTCGTATAAAAAAAACCTTGAGATAAGACACATCTATGACAAAGCGTGCAAAGCACAACAAAGAAAATGAATGAAGACACGAAGACAGGGCAGAAGTATTATCAGGGGTGCGAGTGAGCGAATGATTAAAAGTAAAGTGAAAAGATCTTCAGTTGCTATGCGCCGGGGGCCATTTAGTTTATCATGGCTGATGTGTGATCAGCCCAACGCTTGAATGAAAATGAGCCTGTTTTTGGATGCAGTTAAATAAAACAGCGGGAATAAGGGACAGGATGCTGGATAAAGGACAAATCATGTATCTTGGCTTTAGCACAGTGCATGGCTGCTAGTGTGCGGTTTACAGCGGAAATGCGTCATACGGCCCCGTGTTTCCACACCTACTGTGACATTATCACACTGCAGGCCACAGTGCTCGCGTTCCTTACGCCAGGCTTTTGTGCTGCTGTGTGCGTGTTTGTGTGGGATTAGAAGGTCAGCAATGAAGTCAGACAAGAGGATGCTGGTCTACCTCAACATTAGGAAATGATGTAACTATTTAAAGAGCCCCTATCCTTCCCATTTGAGTGGGCTGGGGGAGGAATGGGTGGGGAAAAGTGTCGGGTGTGATGTGTGATAGAAGAGTTTGTGTGGCGAGACCAGCGATGTTGTTTGGTCTAGAGACAGTGCCGCTGAGGAAAAGACTGGAGGCAGAGCTGGAGGTAGCGGAGATGAAGATGCTGAGGTTCTCTTTGGGTGTGACCAGGATGGAGAGGATCAGGAATGAGCACATCAGCGGGACAGCACATGTTAGAGGTTTTAGAGATAAAGTCAGAGAGGCCAGACTGGGACAGTTGGGACATGTCCAGAGGAGAGATAGTGAATATGTTGGTAGAAGGATGCTGAGTTTTGAATTGCCAGGCAGGAGGCCTAGAGGAAGACCAAAGAGGAGGTTTACGGATGTAGTGAAAGAGAAGAGGATACAGAAGACAGGGTTGGATGGAGGCAATTGATTCGCTGTGGCGACCCCTGAAGGGATAAGCCCAAAGGAAAAGAAGAAGATCCTTCTCATTTGAAGGGCTTTCAAAGTTATATTAATTAGTCATCCCTCGCCACTTTGTATTTCGATATTTGCAGCTTCACCCCATTACAGTTTGTCCAAACGTATTCACTAAAAAAAAAACAACAACATATTGCGGCTCCTCAGTGACGCCATGCAGTTCACTATGGCCTATTATTTGTCAAAACAATAGATTTTTATGCAACTGTTACGTGTTTTTGGCCTAGGTATTTTCAAGCATAATAAGCGTATCAAATGAGAGAAATTGAAAACTAGGTGAGTCGGTGCTGCCAGGTCTCACGAGAGAAACAAGCGACAAGCTCTCTGAAAACAAACCCAAAACAACAGGGAACATGATTTGGGCTTGCACGTCTTTACTTGAGACTTGGGATTTAAGACGTGAGACTTGCAAAACACTATGGTTTTCACACACAGAAAAACAGACACAGTACATACATTTGTGAGGCCAAATATTAAAATGCAATGATGTCCAACATAAGCAT
The DNA here is from genome assembly GCA_024372805.1 of Oostethus manadensis. NCBI lineage: Eukaryota > Metazoa > Chordata > Actinopteri > Syngnathiformes > Syngnathidae > Oostethus > Oostethus manadensis. The sequence continues at coordinate 259,220 of QODF01000120.1, forward strand.
AACAAAAGTCAGCGCTTGGACTTGTTGAAATGTATTTATTATTTAATCACGGTTAATTGCTCCCCTAAAACCACAATTCACATTTAATTGTTTGAATGCTGCAAGGCGTTCATAAATATAACAGTCTGCATTACTTTTTATCTATTTAGTGACAAAACGCTCCAATCATTTGGGACCCTTGACTTTTGCAAACAGTTTTAGACTGCAGCATATGGTGGGGGAGGTGACTTTGGGGAATCACTGAGATGATGATGATTCTAAGGTGTTATTCAGGACGCATGCTACAGAGGGCAGTAATGTTTACAAGCTTGGTTGGATCCTGTCTGTGTTTTAAAACGAGAACATATTCACAAGTAGTCCAACTCCACCAGGATGGCACACAAATATTGCTGTGTTTCCAAGCACAGTCTCAAGAGCATGGAGGAGATTCCAGGAGACAGGTAGTTACTCCAGAAGAGCTGGACAGGGCCGTAGAAGGTCCTTAAACCGTCCGCAGAATCCGTATCTGCTCATTTGTGCAAAGAGGAACAAGATGAGCACTGCCAGAGCCCTACAAAATGACCTCCAGCGGGCCACTGGTGTGAATGTTTCTGACCAAACAACCAGAAACAGGCTCCATGAGTGTGGCCTGAGGGCCCTACGTCCTATAGTGGGCCCTGTGCTCACTGCACAGCACCGTAGAGCTCAATTGGCATTTGCCAAAGACCACCAGAATTGGCAACCACGCCACTGGCGCCCTGTGCTCTTCACCGATGAGAAGTTCAACCTGAGCACAAGCAACAGACATGAAAGAGTCTGGAGATGCCGGGGAGAACGTTGTGCTGCCTGCAACATCATTCAGCATGACCGGTTTGGTGGTGGGTCAGTGATTGTCTGGAAAGGCATATCCCTGGAAGCACTCACAGACCTCTGCAGGTTAGATAACGGCACCCTGACAGCTATTAGATATCGGGATGAAATCCTTGGACCCATTGTCAGAACCTACGCTGGTGCAGTGGGTCCTGGGTCCAGACAATGCCTGACCTCATGTGGCTAGAGTATGCAGGCATTTCCCGGAGGATGAAGTTATTGATACCATTGACTGGCCCCCACGTTCACCTGACCTAAACCCAATAGAACACCTCTGGGACATTATGTTTAGGTTCATCCGCACCGCCAGGTTGCTCCTCAGACAGTCCAGGAGCTCAGGGATGCCCTGGTCCAGATCAGGGAGGAGGTCTCCCAGGACACCATGCGTGGTCTCATTAGGGGCATGCCCCGACGTAGTCAGGCATACGTACAAGCACGTGGGGGCCACACAAACTACTGACAATCAATTGGAGTTGCTACAATGACATTTTGGCAAAATGGACCTGACTGCTGCATCATTTTTTCACTTTCATTTTTGGGGTGTCTTTGATTTCCCCCCTCTATAGGGTGATCATTTTCATTTCTATCAAATGATGTGACATCATTTTGTTACTAATACATCACCTTTTTATTATCAGGAAAGATATTCAAGATCATTTTCCCCCCGTTTACATCTGATGTGTTTTCAAAGTCTTCCTCTCATTTTTTTGCAACGTTAAGCTGCCTACATTCCAAACCCTCTTGGCAACATATTTTCTCGAAAGCGACTAGCGACAAATCTAGCTACTTTTTTGGCGTCGTCTGGGAAATTTCTATTTCTGGATATCAACTCTCCATTCTTGTGTATGTGACGGCTGGTGGTGCTGACTTGTGCATCTTCATCTGCTGTGAAACGCATATGTAAACAAGAGTGCATCACAGCCATGCCGTTACCATATGATACACAGTCCATAGCGCACATTAATATGACAAAAGAAAAGTAAATCCAATTGGAGATCTGATTATTTGGAGAAGGCATGTTTGTCATGCAAATCTTGAATGCATTTAGTTATGAGAAGCCAAACCCTTTAGTTAAGTAGCCACAGGAACTAACTGGATCTACATTTTTCATCACCAACATCCAACCAGAACTGGAATCACGGGACCAATTGTACTGCACTAAGGATGGAGATGTCATACAACTTCATGTAAAAAATCCCTTCAATGCATTTTTGCATAATGTTGTTTTTTTCTGTTTACCTTCAACTTGCTTACACGGTCTTCTCTCCTCGCCGTTTGCCTGCCTCGCACACACCCACTCACTTCACTCATGCCAAGCTGCTCTAAATAAACCTTGAGTGGCTGTGTCTTGTCACGTGGGGAGATGTACAATGTTTGCACTGGATTGGTCTGTGTGTTCCCAGCGTGCATATGTTTGTGAAGGTAAGCTGCAAGACTGCTACAAAGGTTAACGGCAGACAACTGTACTGCGGGGTCCGTATAGAAAGGCATCCGGCTCAGGATACAGATGCAAAGTTTTCCGTTTCTAACAGAAAGTGAAGTTGGAGTTTGTATTTCATAAGTATGTGTGTTTTTACAAAAAATAGGGGGTTGTTAATCAGTTCCAGCTGCTTTGTTGTTAATAAAATCAACATCAGGTGCATCAGAGGGGCAACAATGAGACAGACGCCAAAACAGGAATGCTTTTTCAGGTTGAGGACTTTGACTCCTCATCTCTTTTGGCTGATTTTTTACTGACTGACTTTCTACTGCTGTAATTTTTTATTTGGCTTGGATTAACATCTCTGTTGATAGCATGGTGTGGTACCTGGACACTACAGAGGTTGCACAAGAAGTCCAACTCCTCCAGGATGGCACATAAATACGTACCGTTGCAAGAAGGTTTGCTGTGTTTCCCAGCACAGTCTCAAGAGCATGGAGAAGATTCCAGGAGACAGGTAGTTACTCCGGGAGAGCTGGACAGGGCTGTAGAAGGTCCTTAAACCCTCAGCAGGATCGGTATCTGCTCCCTTTGTGCAAGGAGGAACAGGGTGAGCACTGCCAGAGCCCTACAAAATGACCTCCAGCAGGCCACTGGTGTGAATGTTTCTGACCAAACAATCAGAAACAGGCTCCATGAGGGTGGCCTGAGGGCCCGACGTCCTGTAGTGGGCCCTGTGCTCACTCCCCAGCACCGTAGAGCACGAGCATTTGCCATAGACCACCATAATTGGCAACCACGCCACTGGCGCCCTGTGCTCTTCACCGAGGAGAGCGAGTTCAACCTGAGCACATGCGACAGACGTGAAAGGGTATATAAAAAGTATATACCATGTTGGACATGAATATACATTATCTGAGTTTAACGTTATCCGTCTCACCCAATGAAAAGGTCCCTTTGGAGCAGTTTTCTCCAACCACATGAAACCAGATTTTGAGTGATAGCTCTATCTGTGCATTAGCCCTCCTTCGGGCATTTCATCAATGCACTCTCATCTATTCTAGCTTGCAGAGGAACATTGTGATGTGCAGGGCAGACACAATGTGCGAGAATCAATAACATTCAAGCAGTCTCTCGCAGAGAGAAAGAGAGGTACTCATCAGCTTGATAGAGCAGGTAAACCGACGAACAGAATCAACACGCCTGATCAGAAAATACGCAGTAACAAGACCTATACTTACAAGATGGCGGTATGTACACACAGAGAAGCCCAGGTTGTCTTACAGGTTTGCAGAAGCATGACTGAACAGTGGACTGCCGGAGACCGTTATTGAGCTAGCCGAGGGCAAACCCTCTGGGCCAGGGGTGCTCACACTTCTTCAGCCTGCAAGCAACTTACAAAATGACCAACTGGAAAAGCTCTACCACCTCTACAGTCAAGCAAAGCATATATTGAATTAAAAATAATTCACAATGTATTTGTATGTACAATGTAAGTGTCAACTGAGCCCATATTTCACAAAACAACACAACACATTTTTTGTTGCAGGTTGCTACGTAAACACAATTCCCATATTGACTGGACCCGCGCTAGTATTTCGAGTTGGAGCGTATTCTGCCACATTCACTGTCTCGGGCCGGCGAGTTCCCACCACTCGTCCGGTCGGGTTAAGACTCCTGAGGGTTTAGACCTGGCTCCGGTTCCCGCTGTCTATCACGACCTTCGCGAGGTTTTTAGCAAAGAACAGGCCCAGTCACTTCCGCCTCATCGTCCCTACGACTGCGGCATAGATCTCGTCCCGGACTCGGTACTCCCTACCTCCCGCCTCTATAACATCTCCTGGCCAGAGAGGGAGGCTTTCGAGGAGTACATCTCCTCCTCCCTCGCTTCCAGACTCATTCGGCCGTCCTCGTCTCCTTTGGCCGCGGGGTTCTTCTTCGTGAAGAAGAAGGACAACTCACTGCATCCCTGTATTGATTACCGCGCTCTGAACGAAATTACTATTAAGAATAAGTACCCTCTGCCCCTGTTGGACTCGGCATTCACATCACTACACTCGGCCCGTTGGTTTTCGAAGCTCGACCTCCGCAACGCCTACCACCTGGTGCGAATTCGTGAGGGCGACGAGTGGAAGACAGCCTTTAACATCCCGCTTGGACACTTCAAGTACCTCGTGATGCCGTTCGGTCTTACGAACGCACCGGCGGTCTTACAGAGTTTTTTAAATGACATCTTGCGGGACATGATCGGCCGATTTGCGTTTGTTTATTTGGATGACATCCTAATTTTTTCCCGGTCACTTGAGGAGCACACGCAGCAGGTCCGTTTAGTTCTCCGTAGGCTGCTGGAGAATAGATTATTCGTTAAGGCTGAGAAGTGCGCGTTTCACTCCACCTCGGTTCCCTTTTTGGGTTTTATCGTTGGAAAGGGTCAACTTACTACCGACCCAGCCAAGGTGCAGGCTGTGGCCGAGTGGCCTACTCCTACTTTAAGGAAGCTGCTCCAGCGGTTTCTTGGGTTCGCAAACTTCTACCAACGGTTTATCCGTGACTTCAGTAAGGTGGTGGAACCGCTGACGAGGCTCACATCCAGTAAGGTACGTTTTACCTGGACTCCGGAGGCCGATGCCGCCTTCACCACGCTTAAAACACTATTTACCACTGCTCCTGTTCTGCGTCACCCTAATCCGTCTTCGCAATTTTTTTTAGAGGTGGACACCTCCGACACCGGCGTGGGGGTCGTCCTTTCCCAGAGCTCCACCGAAGACCGGGTGCTGCACCCCTGTGCCTTCTTCTCGCGTCGTCTGACCTCAGCAGAGCGTAATTATGACATTGGCAACAGGGAACTTCTGGCGGTGGTTCTTGCGCTGCAGAAGTGGAGGCACTGGCTGGAGGGCGCCAAACTTCCTTTTGTGGTATACACAGATCACAAGAACTTGGCTTATCTTCGCACGGCTCAGAGACTCAACCCTCGTCAGGCACGGTGGGCGCTATTCTTCACCCGATTCAACTTCACTATAACGTTTCGACCAGGCTCCCGGAACGGCAAACCGGACTCTCTTTCCAGGATGTTTTCGCCACCTGTAGAGGACACCCGCCTTGAGACAGTCATTCCCCAATCCCGGATCCTGGGAGCCCTGCAGTGGGAGGTGGAGAAGCGGGTGGTCGAGGCCCTCGGGGACTGCGCTCCGCCAGAGGGAGGCCCGACGGGTCGACTATTCGTGGTTCCAAAGCTCCGCCCTGAGGTGGTTCTCTGGGCGCACGGATCCAGGATGGCCTGCCACCCCGGCGTAGCCCGCATGGCATTCTTGCTCTCCCAGCGGTTCTGGTGGCCATCATTCCGGGCGGACGTGAGAGAGTTTGTGGCCGCCTGCGCTCGCAATAAGTCCTCCCACAAGGCGCCCGCGGGACTGTTACGTCCTCTGCCCATTCCGTCCCGCCCATGGTCCCATATAGCGCTGGACTTCGTTTCGGGCCTCCCCCCGTCGAACGGAAACACGGTGGTGCTTACGATAGTCGACCGGTTTTCTAAGATGGTCCACTTCGTCGCTCTACCCAAGCTGCCTTCGGCCCTCGGCGGAACTTCTGACGACGCACGTGTTCCGTCTACATGGGATTCCCCTGGACGTTGTGTCGGACAGGGGGCCACAATTTACCTCGGCGGTGTGGAAAGCATTCTGCAAGGCTTTGGGCGCCTCTCCCGGCCTGTCCTCGGGGTACCATCCTCAAACCAACGGCCAGACGGAACGCGCTAATCAGGACCTGGAAGCCGCCATCCGATGTGTGCCATCAACAATCGGCATCGTGGTCCGTCAATCTCCCCTGGATAGAGTACTCCCATAATACTCTCAAAAGCTCCGCTATGGGAATTTCCCTTTCCACACCGCCAATGGTTACCAATCGCCAGCCTATCAATCTCTCGAGCCAGAGTGGGTCGTCCCCTCAGTGTCCGCCCATTTGCGACGTGCCCGCCTGGCCTGGCGCAACACACGGGCAGCGCTGTCACGTCCGTCGGAGCGGAACCGTCGTCTAGCTAATCGTCACCACTCGACGGCACCCAAATACAAGCCGGGGGAGAGGGTTTGTCTGTCGACCCGAGACCTCCCTCTCCACTGCTGTGCAAGGAAGCTCCAACCACGCTACATTGGCCCCATATTCCATCGCGAGGGTCTTCAGTCCGTCAGCGGTCCAACTGCGGCTCCCGGATTCCTTCAGGTTACACCCTACTTATCACGTCTCTCTTCTCAAGCCAGTCGCCACCAGTGACCTTTGCCCTCCTGAAGCGCCTCCTCCTCCTCCGAGGCTAATTGATGGACACCCTGCGTTCACGGTCAAGGCCATCCCTAGACGTGAGAAGAAGGGGCAGGGGTTACCACTACCTGGTTGACTGGGAGGAGTACGGTCCCGAGGATCGGTCATGGGTGCCATATACTCTTATTTTAGATCCGGACCTTCTCACCGAGTTTTACACTCGCTTTCCGGAGAAGCCAGGTAGGCTGCCAGGGGGCGTCCGTTAGGGGGTGGGGGTCGGGGGGGGGGAATGTTACGTTCACTTGCGTTGCTCTCTGTGTTTTCCCCCGTGCCTTCTCCTGGGCGTGTGTTTGGGTTGCAGGAGCTGCCATGGCAACTGGAGGCGGGGCCACGGGACACACCTGCAAGTAATCTGCGGACACCCTTCATAAGTTATTATTCTCTTCCACTCAGGGAGGCTCACTTACGGACTCGCACATTGTTTTTTCTTCCAAAACCTACTCTCCTGTTCCAGCAGTTTTGGACTTCACTCCAGCCTCGATCCAGCGTGGCCCGACTACCCAGGTTGGCAATCCGGAGGCTCGCGCAGGTCCTGTGTTTCATGGTGCTTTTTCCCCTGTCCGGCGCGACTGCACCATCGCCTTCTGTTTTTTCTGTGAACATTAAATACCTGTACACCTACCCTAACCTGCCTCTTCTGTCCACGTCCGAGGGTTCGCTCCTGCAAAGCCCGTAACATTACCCGATATAGTAGACATAATAACTATAAACAGAAAATGAGAACTATGAGATGTAATATATACTCACACATAGCATTGGGAGACTTTCTTGTTTTTTGTTTTTTTTTCTGTGCAGCATATGTTCTACTGTGGCTATTGTTTTATCAATTTAATACTATTGACACCTAGTGACCAGTGTAGAACATTCATTCATTTTTTATACCGCTTATCCTCATTAGGGTCACGGGGATGCTGGAGCCTATCCCAGCTGACTTTGGGCGAGAGGCGGGGTACACCCTGGACTGGTCGNTGGACTCCCCAGGAACCTATGGCAGGATCCTGTTTGTGGACTTTAGCTCTGCATTCAACACCATCCTCCCTGCTCTGCTCCAGGACAAGCTCACCCAGCTCAACGTGCCTGACTCCACCTGCAGGTGGATCACTGACTTCCTGACGGACCGGAGGCAGCACGTGCAGCTGGGGAAGAATGTCTCGGACACTCCGACTATCAGCACAGGATCCCTACAGGGCTGTGTACCTTCCCCCCTGCTCTTCTCCCTGTACACCAACAGCTGCACCTCCGGCCACGACTCGGTGAAACTGATTAAGTTGCGGATGACACCACCCTCATCGGGCTCATCTCAGACGGAGATGAGTCTGCTTACAGGAAGGAGGTGGACCGGCTGGTGTTTTGGTGCAGCTGCAACAACCTGGAGCTCAATCCTCAGAAGACAGTGGAGGCGATCATGGACTTCAGGAAAGTCAAAGCGCCCCTGCCCCCCCTCGTCTTGACAGACTCCCCCATCACAACTGTGGACTCCTTCCGCTTCCTGGGCACTAACATCACCCACGACCTCAAGTGGGAGCAGACCATCAGCTCCCTCATCAAGAAGGCTCAGCAGAGGATGTACTTCCTGAGGCAGCTGAGGAAAGCCAAGCTGCCTGTCCAGACGATGGTGCAATTCTACACGGCCATTATTGAGTCCATCCTCACCTCATCACAGTGTGGTTCGCTGGGGCCACCGCCAGGGACAAACACAGACTGCAGTGCATCGTGCGCTCCGCTGAGAAAGTGATCGGCTGCAGCCTTCCATCTCCCCAGGACCTGTACTTCTCCAGAACTCGGGGGCGAGCAGACCGGATACTCGCTGACTCTTCCCACCCTGGACATGGACTATTTGAGCCACTCCCCTCTGGCACAAGGTTACGGTCCATTCGGACCAGAACCTCTCGCCACAAGAACAGTTTCTTTCCTGCTGCTGTTGAACTCATGAACACTTTATAACATTTGCACTATGCTCACTTTATAACCAGTACTATTGGCACCTTATAATACCTGCACTAAAAACACCCTCATGCCTTTACTTATCAGTGATTTCAACTTTTTACTCAGGTTCTATGTTTAGTTAGTTCTATGTTAATTTAATGCTCTATGTTTACTTAGAATTTTACGTTGCACTGAGTCGCCAAAGAAAGTTCCTAGTTTGTGAATTGTTCACTTACAATGGCAATAAAGTTTTTTCTGATTTCTGAATATTGAGATTAAAACATGAAAGTAGAAGAATGTTTCTTCTCATATCCAAAGGTTTGCTACTGAAAATATCGTACTCGCAAGGCAACTGAGAGCATTGGTAACTACCATTTAGTTCTTTTTTCTTAACAACGGAAGATTGGTCCTGGAATGCTGATATTGTATATTTTAGATTGGCAACAAACTCAATCAGTCAATCGACCTTAAAAATATGGAGACAGATGAACACATTCAATGCTAAAATACTTTTGAAGTTACTTAGTTTCACCGTTTCCTGTGATCAAATCTAAATGAAGGTTTTGAAAGCCCCAAAAATTACAGTAATTACAGTCAAGGCTGTGAATGTATTGTTTTCCTTAATTAGGAGAATAGGAACTACAGTATACAGAGGTCACAGATGATTCACTACAGTAAATCCGGTAACCCTTTTCTAAAGCTTGCTCAGTTTGAAATATTATCGACTATGCAACAAAAACACATTTGCAACTACAAAGTGAAAAAAACAAAAGAAAGTTAAAAGTTTTTGCTTCCTTTTCTTCTTAAGAAACTCCAAAAGGATGGGACATAAAACGGAGCAAAACAAGGCAAAGAAAGCTTTGCTCAAAGCAGGATACTGCATGTGTATAAAAACAAACTATTTTTCTCTGGGATGCCAAACTGTCATGAACTTTTGTGTTTAAAACAATTAGTAGGGTCAAATTAAAGCATTCATTGGGATCGTTACGTCCTGTTGTGGGTGCGTCTGTCTGTCTGTTTTTTTTCCCATTTGCAGAGTGGTGACACACCTGGAAAGTGCATCCCAGGTGTGGATTTTTGTATTTTATAATGTAATGTTATATTATAATATAATTTTGTTCATTAATAAATTCATTTCAGTAGTAATTCGTTTTACACAATACACATAATTTGGTAATAAAGTAGTTTAAGACAACAAAAGAATTTTAGCAGCCACTTGGGCACCAAAGGGCCGACTCTTTTTAGTGAGTTAAGCCAAAAAAAACAGCTCAGTTCTGTAAAAAAAACTGAAATTTCCATCACCATATTGTTTTGTGTCGATTTGTGAGACGGAACCAGAAGTTCTCTTTCTACAACCCCTCCACTCTCCCACAAAAAATGCCGTCCCTTCATCCCATCCCAAAAGACTCAGTCATTTAGCCTCGAAGAAATAGACAATGCACAGCCACCTTGGTTTCAGATGGGTCCATGACCAACATTACATCTGAATGTGATGACAACAAAGGTGATACCACCCAAACAACCACCGTTGGCGGGGTCCATGACTGTCATTATATCTGATGGGATGCTAAAAAAGCTGATACCACTCAAACGACCATCGTTGACAAGATCCATGACCATCATTAGATCTGAATGGCTTGCTAACGAAGGTAATACCACCCAAACAACCGTTGTTGGCAGGCAGAGGCCCCACTCCATTGTATCCTAACGATTGTCATTTGACACCACCATAGACCCAACCATTTCTGTCCGGACCTGCCTCTTAGTTTAGAGGATAAATGGATTGACTCTTGCACCAGTCTCTCAGACTAGAGCTGTCCTATCTAGTCTGACTGGTGTGTGTCCCACCTAGTCTTTAGCATGAACTGATGAAAAATGCTCGAATGAGAGGCATCTCATCTTCCAAGGCAAATCGAACAGTCCAGTTGCGATCAACTGAATGCCCTGAGAAGCCCAAACCGTTAACGTCAAGGTACGCGTGTCAAGAGATGTTACTTTACCCTGCTGCTTGATGACTTGTTCAGTGCTTTTCTTCCCTCATGCGCCGTTACCACATTTACCTACTGATGATGCAGCGCCAGGAGGAATAGGAGTATCTTGGCCAGGAATACTTGGTCACAGAAGGACAGCGAATCGAACCACCACACTTTAGATAAGGAGACAACCACTCTACCACATTAACTATGCCACTCCCACTGTTACTACTACATTGAAATTCATGATATCAATTAGCAACTTATGGTCACAAGCTTCAGACTATCCTACAAAAAAAGCACATTTCACGGGATTTACTCTATCCCTGCTGCCCCATCTGTCATAACATCCCGCCCCCTCTCTATGGTCTTTTCATTATCTCAGTCACACAGTGGCATTAGCGGGCAATCAGTTAAAAGCAACCACAACTGATGGCCCGTTCCGGACTTCAATTTAACACTTTCCTACACACGATTCACTTTAGGGGCTTGCAAATGTGACAATATGAATGCCGTCCTTCAAAAAGACCATCCCTCTTGCTCCCTTCCTGAAGCAGTGAAATATTGAGTGTGACATGGGAGTAATTGCATGGGAAGTCATCAATTAGTCTCACAATTGAAGGAGACCTGAGGTCTGTGGGCTGCCAGGCAAAAAGGCTCAACTGATTTCTGGTGATGTCCACTGAGCTGAACTTGCCTCAGGTGGCATAATTGCTCTTTCTTCTCTTAGTAGATGCTGAATGGTTGGGGATCTGAAGGAGGTAATTTAATGCCTCTTTCTCAGCAAGTCCTACGTCTGCAGGAATCTCCCAGACTCAAATTGTACCTTTCACCTTGCCCATCCTTTTTGGCACATTTTCCTGATGATTTCCCCGTTGAGCAATTGCTGTGGGATTCCTGCTGTGAAGCAAGAGACCTAGCGAGTGGACAGGATGGCTTTTAAATATCACCTTGCATTCATGTACCCAACCTGATACAGGACACTAGCCTCATGCACTCACAATTGATGTATTTTACAGTAGAACCTCAATTTGCAAACGCCCCAGTTATTTTAGAATTCATTTTTCCAATGGGAATGTTTGCCTCAATTTTGCCTCGATTCTCATACAGAATTGCACGGTTGTGTTTTACCGTTTGGTACTTTGACTCTAGTGGTACGAATAAACATGTCGGCTACTTAACAACAAATCTCACGACACTTAGTTGGCAAAATAGGACAGTATCATCAGAGATCGACTGGACGTCGCTTAACCTTCATTGGCCGTCAATCAGTCTTTCCAGCACTGCCATTGCATTTGTTTGAATTAAATTGTAAACTGCCCTTGAGACTCGTAGACTCATTACATTGATGTTAGAATAAAATAATCTGGAGGTCCTTGGCCGACTATGGCATTTTAAAAAAAAGAAGGAACCAAAAGAGAAACAATTAAGGGGTTTAACAATAGGAAACACGTAGCTCCAGACCAGGAGATATGTTGGACAAAATACATGACACACGCAATAAGGAACCATGGAAACGCGGGAAACAGGAACCATCCTCAGGCGCAAACAGAAGACACAATGGTTAGAGAGTACTCCAGCTACTAGCGGGCAAAACAGCACGAGTTACACGACAGTGGAGGGAAATTCAACGAGGGATTTAAAGCCAAAAAGGAGAGTGGAAAGAAATGAAAGTGAGACAGTAAATGAGACAAATAAAGAGAGAGCAGATGGGCCATGAAGGAGCGGATAATGCCTTTGGCGTATACCGCAGGCTTGTGTACATGCATGCAATGAGAGAGGATCATTCAGCAGATGGGGCCTCAGTTTGGAAGTTTCATTTTGGACGGACGCAATGCAGGCGCAGGGCCGTTAGTAAGATGAATCAACAACACTAGTCTGGAAGAATAAAGATATTCTTGCTAAAACGAGAGACGAGTAGGAGGAGGCGTAGTAAATTATGTTCTATCAGAAAACTCATCTGTGCTCTTTACTGGGACTATTATTTAGTCGGGGAAGCAGACTGGAGCTAGAATGTGACGCGACACTACACCTGACTTCTTTGCATTGATGCGCTGCCTGCGAATGTTCTTATTCATTGATTGCAAACGGACTGTTCAAGGTGTCCGAGCGGGGAGCGCTTGGCTCCCGACCCGAAGGTTGCGGGTTCGATCGCCCGGTCATTTGTGTGGTCATATGGACGTATCCCTTAAGCAACAATACTGAACCCCCATGATGCTACGTTCACACTCTCGCCACGATGTGGTGTAAAGCGACCACATCAAAAGAAAACAACATCAGGATGTCTTAGAGGACCTTCACCATTTCATGCTCAAAAATTAGGCGTAACATAAACCAGTCCGAGTAGATAGTAGGGCAAGCTCGGGCCTGAGAGCTCGGCATAAGATCCAATGTATGTATGATTTATTTCATAACAGACGCTCTGCAACTATAGTTATAATAAACGTGGTTATTTTAACAAAGGTGTTGTTGAAAAACCTACTTGTTATGTTGTTGGCAAATTACTTTTATGGCCATACAAGTGAATTTGGGGGAAACTGCGGGAAAATGATTTGCTTTTCTGCAGTGCACGACTGTGGTAGCAAGGTGTTGTTTTGTTGTCAAGTTTGTGCAGGTGTGTTTTGTTTTGACAGTCTTGACTGTCTAGGACTTCTGCTTTCTGAACGACTGCGTCGGAGGGCCGCCCCACCATCTCCCCTTCCCACCGGCTGCATGCTTTCTTTGGACTATGACATTTGTGTTATGTTAAACACCCGGGACAAAAAAAGTTGTGCAAGTGGCTGTTTGAGTTGAGAACCTCCTCATTTTATGTTAGGGATCTTGTAAACGATTGTCCCCTCTTTGTTTGTTTCCTAGTGCTTTTGAGTTGTTTACCTTGTATTGAAGCTTTATATTCAGAACTACTGATTATCAGTCCACATGCACATAATATGCCGATAATTTCCATCCATCCATTGTCAACGGCTAATGTCGGGCAGAGAAGTAGAGAAGCCCAGACTTCCGTCTCCCCTGCTACTTCGACCAGCTACTGAAAAGTTCCTAGACCGATTGACAGTCTCTCTCACATGTCCTGGGTCGGATGTGCCCCGTACGCCTCCCCGGGAAAGCGTCTGTGAGGCATCCCGGCCAGATGCTTGAGCTACCTCATCTGGCTCCTTTTAATGGATGATCAGCAGTTCTACTCCGGGGTGGGAGATTGGTAGTCTCCCACGCCGTCTGTTGCTGGTTTGCTCCTCAGTCCTCATGCAATTCATTCATTCATTCATTCATTCATTCATTCATTCATTCATTTTCAATACCGCTTATCCTCATTAGGGTCGCGGGGATGCTGGAGCCTATCCCAGCAGACTTTGGGCGAGAGGCGGGGTACACCCTGGACTGGTCGCCAGGAAATCGCAGGGCACATATAGACAAACAAACATTCACACTCACATTCATACCTATGGACAATTTAGAGTCGCCAATTAACCTAACATGCATGATTTTGGAATGTGGGAGGAAAGCGGAGTACCCGGAGAAAACCCACACACGCACGGGGAGAACATGCAAACTCCACACAGAGATGATCCTCATGCAATTGTTATATACTTTATATACTTTACGTTTATACTTTTCGAAAATCATTCTCCATTTTTACATTCCAACATTTCAAATAGAGCCATGTTTTGTGCGCTAACTTCTTCCACATTTATTCACTTGGAACCATTCCAACATCCAAATGTTCAACTCATTCAGGGCATGTAGGCTTCATATCATGAACTTTCTGAAAATTTCCACATGTTTCTTATTTCTCATTGAAAATGGACACTTGTCGATGTCGCCCCTGATTGGTGGAAATTTTACATTTCTCCTAATCCTATGGTTGCTGGTTCATTTTTCAGTCGGTGAATAGATTACATGCAATTTTAATATTTCAATGTTCAGTCTACATTTCTATTGAGCTTTAGCATCCAATGCAACTTCTTTTGAAATTACTTCATCTAGTTCAATTTGTTATTCTTGTTTATCTACATTTCCTTGAATTTCAAGGCCCCTTCAGAGGAACATAAATTTTACAGCCTGTATGACTTTCTAAATTCACATATGTACAGTAGTGTTAAAAAAATAGAATTGCAATGTGACTAAACAGATTAATCAAAAATGTTTACATTGCAAACAAATTACAGTAGGTGCAATAGATTCCCAGGAAACAAACAAGACCCAGCATTCATGGTATGCACGCTCTTTTAATTGAAAAGGGGTGTGTTAAAAAAAGGGGTTAGTAAATAGTATCTGCCATTGACTTTACAAACTCTAACTCTAACTATTTTGTACCAACTTTTGTTTCTAGGACTTGTCAATCCTGTGAATCACTAAACCAATATTTAGTTGTATGAGCACAATTTTCCTATAAGTGCTTCACATCTGAGTGGCATGGACTCAACCAACTTGTGGCACCTTTTAGCTGCAACATTCACTCCAACATTCTTTAACAACATTCCACAATTCATTAACATTTCTTGGTTTTGCTTTGGAAACAGCATTTTTAATGTCACCCCACAAATCCTCGATTGGGTTAAGATCCGGGTATTAGGCTGGCCACTCCATAACATAACCTAAAATGTGTTTGGGGTCATTGTCTTGTTGAAACACCCATTTCAAGGGCATGTCTTGTAATTGTCACAGCACTTTGAGGTAACTCCAGACTGTCTTTGATCATCCTGGAGCTGATGATTGGCTGAGCCTTTGCAATTCTGGTTATTCTTCCATCCATTTTGATAGTTGTGTTCTGTTTTTTGCCACATGTCTCTGGTTTTGCTCTCCATTTTAACGCGTTGGAGATCCTTTAAGCTCAACAGCCAAACACGTTTTGCACCTCTTCATAAGTTTTCCCCTCTCCAGTTAACTTTTTAATCAAACTACGCTGTTCTTCTAAACAATGTCTGGAACGACCCATTTTCCTCAGGTTTTTAAAGAGAAATACATGTTCAACAAGTGCTGGTTTCACCCTCAAATAGGGGCCACCTGATTCCCAGCTGTTTTTTTCACTAAATTGATCACTGATTAAAAGCCACACTGCTGTTTTTTCGTCTTCTTTCTGCCCAATTGCAATTATAATGAATGCTGGGTCTTGTTTGTTTTCTGAGACTCTGCTACACCTATTGGGAACGTGTTTGCCATGTAGCAATAAAAATTAATCTGGTTAATCACATTGCAATGCTATTATTTTGAACACTGTAAATGTTGTTTGCGCTCCCTTATGAGATGAGGAACCCGTGGATGGGGATATAGGAGACACAAAAAGGCACCACTGAAGAGGTGTTTTTGTTTTTTTTTTACCTTAAGAGCACTTCCACGCTGCTTCCCAGCTTTAAAAGCAAACTTCTCAATTTCAAATGCAAGCCCGTTCATGGGCTGAGCTCAAAAACACTGACACACCGCTGTGTCTGTACGTCGCCCGGACTGTTACAAACCGATTTTAATCCTGGGTGGTGAATAAAGAAGTTGTTTTTTAATTCACTTTGTGGCCACAGAGCATCCCCAAACTTTCTCTCACATTCTTGGGGATAAGTTGGCTAAGCTTGATTGAAAGGTGCATCAGAGGGAGTCCTATCCTTGCTCAGTCTGGAACCTCCTCCGCCCCCATTCTTTAGCCCCCTCAAGTCCACAGAGTCAATTCACAGCACTCAGTGCGGTAGCCAGAAAAATCAATAAGAGCACTGCTACAATATACTAGCGACAAATTGATTTCATCCAAGGCGAGTAATGCGTGTGTGTTTCGCCACCAGAGGGGGTATTCTACAGCGCCTTCTCTTGATTAGGCCCTGATGTTGTTAATACACCTGATCCTCTTAAATGTTATTTATGGATTATATTGATCTTTTTTTTTACACATCTCACGGGAAGCTTCTGCTGTTGGAACAACGATTTTATTTGGACAGCAACGTCAAGGACCCTGGGATAAATGAGACGGGTAACCCAAACTTTCCAAGGAACCTGAGGGCAGACAAATTTTTATTTTTTCATTTTAGATGTCACACAGCCGATGGACCCAAAAGTGACACATATGAGCACAAAACGTTTAGGGATTTTGTGCTACTGGAGTCAACAAGTTTTTTAACCAAATTATTTGGTGTGGGAAATTAGGGGGGTGGATAAGGCATTTTGTGGTGGACTTTCTGCGACCTCGGATTTATGACCTAATGTTAACTTTTCAAACTCAAACAACACAGCCAGCTGGTCAGTTATGTAAATTTAATATTGTTGGCATTTTGTTGAAGGTTTCTTTTTCTGACTTTGTGTGTTGTTTTTGTGTAACTTCCATCCATCCATTTTCTTCCGCTTATCCGAGCAACCTAAGGAGGGAAGCCCAGAGGTCCCTCTCCCCGGCCGCTTCGTCCAGCTCTTCCCAGCGGATGCCGACGTGTTCCCAGGCCAGCTGAGAGACATAGTCTCTCCAGCGTGTCCTGGGTCTTCCTCGAGGCCTCCTACCGGTTGGACATGCCCTGAACACCTCCCCAGGGAGGCGTCCGTGAGGCATCCTAACCAGATGCCCGAGCCACCTCATCTGGCTCCTCTCAATGCGGAGGAGCAGCGGTTCTACTCCGAGTCTCTCCCGGATGACAGTGCTTCTCACCCTATCTCTAAGGGAGAGCCCAGACACCCTGCGGAGAAAACTCATTTCGGCCGCTTGTACCCGCGATCCTGTCCTTTCGGTCACTACCCAAAGCTCATGACCATAGGTGAGGGTAGGAATGTAGATCGACCGGTAAATCGAGAGCTTTGCCTTTCGCCTCAGATCCCTCTTCACCAAGACAGACCGGTGCAGAGTCCGCATCACCCCAGACGCTGCAGCAATCCGCCTGTCCATCTCGCGTTCCATCCTTCCCTAACTCATGAACAAGACCCCGCGGTACTTAAACTCCTCCACTTAAGGAAGGACCTCATTCCTGACCCGGAGATGGCACACCACCCTTTTCCGGGCGAGAACCAAGGACTCGGATGGTGCTGATTCTCATTTTTGTGTAACTTAATGGACCCAAACCAGGCGTCGGCAACCTTAACCATCAAGAGCCATTTTGCGTCCTCTTCAAGAAAAAAACAAAACAAAACAAACAAACAAAACAAAAATATATACAGTATATAGCGTTTATAAACTTGTAAAAATTGTCCTTTTTGAAAATGTTACCAGTTACAATCACAAATTTCAACAAACAGAGGGGCGTCTACATGGCCTAGACTGAAATAATTTAGACACTTACGGTGTCTTAAGCCTTACTAAGTGGTTCCCATATTTGTGTAAAATTAAAACAAACTGTAGATTTAATTGTAAGTCCAGAGTTCACATTTCTGCATATCAGTGTTTGCTCAATATCAATTATGCCTGCGATGAATTGTCATCAATAATCATTGATGACACAGTCAGCCGCCGCGGCACACTATCTACTTCTACATAGGTACAGTGTGCTTCTCATTATTACACATATTGATACGCTCTCGTAACTTGCTTCAGACTCACGGACTTCACAGACGTGCAGATATTTTCACATTGTTTTCTTTCCCCTACTTTGTTGCTTTAAAAAAAATCACAGTGCTGGGCGAGGGAATGGTATAATTACGTTTGCTGTTTTGCTCTACTGACATTTTCATTTTGATTATGTTTTATATGAACACAATAGCGAATAAGAATACTGACACCACTGGAAAGCAGATCGACTTCCCCTGCACGCCATGGCTGGGGGCGATGGATAGGACATCTAACGGTATCCTCTCTCGGAGTCCAGCCTCAGCTCCCTGAGTGCTGCAACATCATCTTGGCAATACAATGAAAAAGACCATCTTGGCAAAAAAACAACAACAAAAAAAGTTGCCTGTGGTGATGGACATGAGAAACTCACAAAGTACAGCGCAACAACATGTAAGACGGAATCACCCATTTTTATACCGAGCCTATCCCAGATGATTTCAGGCGAGCAGCCAGGATGTTGGAGGAAATGGAAAGCAAGCATTGGGGAAGAACATACCAAAGCCATAGAGATATGCCCCAGGGGCGGTCCGAACACAGGCAGACATGCTAACCACTACTGTGCTGCCCTCAGGTCAAACATTGGAGGACAATTATATAACGAGCGTAGTAGCATTGGTTGATAATGAATCAAAATCAAACTCCACACTGAAGGAATGCAGTCATTTTCCAGTCAGTTAAAAAACAGACAAAAAAACAATTCAAAATGCATTTAAAAGATGAATGAAAGGGATAAAGGAAAATGTAGGGTTACAAAAGCTGTGTGTTTTGCAATGAGTTATTTCCTGTAGTGTTTCTCATCTCACCTCTATGCTCTTCTTTTGGTTATGGCTGCAAAATAACCCAAATTGGAACCAAAGAAGCTTGCCAGTGAAGGTCAGAAGGTTAGAAACACCATTAAACATCGGAAGTAACTAATATCTGTGTAACTGGCAAAAGATCACTCAACAAGGACACCAAAGATGGTGTCTTTCAATTCGTAAATTTCAACCAGTGGTTCTTAACTATTTTCTGGCATGCCCCCCCAAATGGCCACAAATGTTTTTTTTTTGTTTTTTTTTACATACTATTGCGAAACTGATAATGTTCATTAATCTGTACGGCACAAACTGAACTCAAAGGTGAAATCAGGAAAATGCAACAAAAAGGAGAGCTATGAAGCAGACAAGCATGTTTAAGAGTCAAATTGCGCGCTGAGTACAATAAATGTGTACAGGTTGGCAAGTCTGTAGTAACATAAAAAGTACGATTTGTGATAAAACACATTAAGAACACAGGGCACTCAGTGTGTTAACTTGACAAGATTATTTTCTATTATTTTATAATTTTTTATATTTTATATTTATTTTATACGGCACGCTAAGTGGAAAATGTATGCAAAATGAGGCAAAATATTCCCTTACATTTTTTGTCACCTGAAAAACATGCCAACCAGGGCGGACACTAACCGAGGTTCCATTGTAATCATAATATTCACTGTTTCTATAAGAAGCCATTATAATAGTAATAACCTACATGTGCAGTACTGATAAAGTTTTTGTTTATTGCTGTTGAAGATAAACACGCATGGCCTTTTTGCCACTGCATGCACACATAAAAAAAACACACAGCATAAATCACATCTTTTGGTTTGGCGCACACTTTTTCAGCACAGACCCTGCAGAGGAACATGCCTGAGATTTATCAAGTCAAGGGCTTCATTACTACGTGGCTTCTGGGCTTGAAATGCCAAAAGGAAACCTAGCAACCAAACGGTCCATTGTTCCTGCCCTCCTATCAGCTATCACATGCGCAGCCTACTAATGAATGGCAAGGTTTTATTTACAGCCCGGTGTGTTGTACGTGATAAACTTAACATACTCATCACAACACCGAACACAAACAAAATGTCACTCACCTGTGAGATTCCTCAAACCCAGCTGACGCAGGCCAAAGTTTCCATCACGTCTGTAGTTGAGGAAGATAGCAAGCGAGTAGCGGTCCTCGTACAGCTTAGTCCCACGAATGATTCTCAGGTTCTCCAGAGGCAAGTAGTCGAATTGGTTCAGAGCCACCAACACATAGCCTGTCACTTCTCGGATAGACTGCAAACAAAATAACAGAAGGGTCTTTTAGTGCAGGGGTCTCGAACATGACGTGAGAAGAAGGGTGATATGACGCCTTTAGTTCAAGTTTGCCTACTGCACACGGAAAACGATCCGAATGTGAATTCGATTCAGAATGTTCGGCCCATAACCGTCTGTTGTTCCATGCAAAACCCATATTAAAAATGATTGCCAGTGCACATTGTCCGACAGTCCAAGTGAGACACACATCCATCAATGTTCTATACTACTCGCCCTCAGTAGGACACGGCTCTGAAACCTCTGACCTCTGCGGTGGCGGTGACGCTACGTGCATACATCATAATATTGACAGCATGTGCCTCTGAGGTCGTTCCCCTCCATATTCAATCATGCCGGTGAGGTGAATCAGAACATCTGAGTGAGAAGTATTGGTTGGAGACCACACTGAAACACTTAGCACAGGGTTCAGAGCTCATGTCTCTTATAGGGCCTGGGGGCGAATGAGCCAGGGAACAGCCACCGCTCTACACATTAAATGCCATTTAGGAGTGGGTGTAATGTCTGTGGAGACTTGGGCAAGGAGCCACCAAGTAGGAGATGTTATTGCATGAATCAAAGCGACAGGCTGTGCACTCTGTCACCCAGTCGCAATCATAGTGGCTGTCACTAATAGACAGGCAAGTCAGAGGAGGCTTTCCATGCTGGCCCGCTGATAATCAACACATTTGTGTGTGAAATGTTGTTGCAGCTGATGCACCGAACTGATAGAAATGCTGCTGAGGGTCTTGCCTGGCAGCGTAGTCATCGTGGTTGACAGCTGTCAGACAGCATGGCCATCCGCCAACCGTAACAAAGCTGCGGGCGTCGTTGCCTTGTGTGTCGCCATTTATAAAACCGACGGTTAGCCTTCTTAACAATACTGGTAGGGTCTGAATGCTTATGGGAACCAAAATACTATATATGCCGTGGTAAAGGGCAGGGAAGAACCAGGCTGCAGAAAATTTAGAAGCAAAAAAATGGAAATTAACCGATAGTCATTTGGGTTTTTTTTACAGCAGTTTTGTTAAAAAAATAAAAATAATAATATAACATAAATTCAATAAAAAAATGATTCACCACCCCCCAAAAAATGAGTACATAAATGAAATAAAATAATAGCATTTTACTCGGACATCGTTATGCCTAGAGCGCCCTCTTGCAGGTGTCAATGGTAATGTTCACTGTTTAGTTCATGACAATCGGAACAAATGAACAGTTGAAATGTCATATATGTTGACACAGCTGTGATGAGAAGTGCTGTTTGGTCCAGAAGACATGGCTATCCATTCAACACTTGCTGGGAAAGAAGGTACCCGAGGACTCCTGGCACAAGATTTAGTGAGGACACACACAGCATTGGTTATGGATTGTCCCGTTTAGTCAACCTCAACACAGTACCGATGGGCTGCTTGACCCTGCAAGAAAACCAAAAATTCTAAAGTCTGTCTAAGAAAAGCTCTGAGTTCAGTGACATTGCCTGGGGAGCTGTTCCATATTCTTTCTATTTCGATCTTCTGAAAAGCAAAGGGTGTCATAAAGCAGTACGTGCTATGAGATCCTGGCTACTCGGTAAATGAAAAAAAGTAAGAGAATTATTTCAGGAGTTTGTTTTGTCCTTTTTTCTGCGTTCCTTGTTCATGGTGTCGTTTATTTTGCACATGTTGAACAAGTATATACCGTATGATGATGACACAATATTCTCTTTGCTTAATTTTTGCCCTTTCCAATGTAGCCACTACCTTGCGGTGTCACCTTGCAGAAGGAAATATAAGCACAGAAAAAGAAATATGTATGATTTAAAAACAAAAAATAGAAAAAAAAAAAAAAAAAAAAGAGTTCTTACAGCCCATGGACAAATAAATCTGCTTTGTGCACTTATTTTCATGAAACAAAGATCAGCCAAACAAGCAACCTCCACACCAACAAGTGCTTTTGAAGTGCCTCGTGTGCACTTAAGGGAAACGCACACAGCCTTGAAAAAGGGAAACCTGTGGTTTAAAAAGGCGTTCATACTTTTAGCACCAGAGCACGGTTTCATTCCATTTTTCTATGTGTTAGTGCTAAATTTGCAACGGCCTTGTCATCAGATCCATATATGACTCAATTAGAGCAGTAAATCACCTGCTAAATACAGAATAACCGCATTATTGCCCTGAATTCCCATTCCTCTCAGTAAAATTAGACAGGCCCAGTTGTAGGCGGCATATACTGTAGAACAGCATGAGTTTGCAAAGCTTGAAGGTGTTATTTTTACCACTATTGTGCATTCAACAAGATTATTTGTAGGCATCTATTTCAGGGGTTTCCAAACATTTCAGCAAGGACCACATCGGGAAAAATGAAAGGATGAAAAGGCCACTTTGATATTTAGCGTGTAGCGTGTACATTTTCTAGAAAGTTTTATAAAATATAATGTGTTTTTAATTTATAATTTTTATATATAAAAAGCTGCCTCTCAGGTGAAAATGCATATTAGTAGCATGAACTTCGGTCTGCCTGTTAGAACACAACTTTTTTCTCATAATATTTTTATTTTAATATTAATATATACTTTTGTACTTTATTCTTGGAAACCAACAATGTTTTTTAATCCAACTATTTCTTGTACATTTCTTCCTTGTAATTATGACCATAATAACCATAATATTCGTACATTATAACTTCATTTTCCAAAAATTACAACTTCAGTTGTTTGGTTGTCCATAATTTTATTTTAAAAATGAAATTTTTTCTTAAAAATGTCAACTTGATGCTACTAAAATATTATTTTTCTCATATTACAGAGTTTTAAGAAGAAATCTGTATATATTTTCATAAAATTGCAACTTTTTCTCATTAGATTTCACATTTTTTCTCTCAATGTTTTGACTTTATTCTTAAAAAATACTGCCACATTTTCTGTTTCTACTGTTGTTGGGTATTTTTGGTTCTGTATTTTATTATTAGAATGTGCTGGGCCAGGAATCGGCAACCTTTTCCATCAAAAAGACATTTTGTCTCCGCTTCCAGTAAAACAAAATGTTTAGGAGCCGCAAAACATTATAGAACTTATACACTTAAAAAATATATATATTTTTTGTAATGTTACTTGTTAGAACCGCAAATGTCAACAAACGAAAGTGTGGCTGCATGTGTAGGCCTACTATTAATACTGTTAATTTAAACACTGAACTGATTTGTGTTCAATAAAAAAAATGTAGCCAAGTGTAAAATAAAAAAGCCAATCAGAGTTGATATTTCTGTATATCAGTCTTGTTTGCTCAATATTGCTTATTTCTGATCTGAATTGTCATCAATAACCATTCTATTGATCCTGTTCTTGACTGTCTTTGCAAAGAGACATTCCGTTATTTTCTGAATAATTTGTTTATTTTTTCATTGGGAGAATAGATGCTCTGATATTTTATAAACTATTATTTCATGTATTCTCTAACTGTGAATGGCCTCCCATCTCATGTACAGCCCAGTGTTGCCAACTTGGCGATTTTCACACTAAATCTGGAAACTTTTCAAACCTGATTTTCTCATAACGACTAAAGAAAAATGTAAATAATTTTCTTGCTGTCATTTTTCTTCACCAAAATAGTAATTTATTGACTAGAAATACAGCCAGCGGTTAGAGCGGCCTTTCCACCATGAGAGAGCAGTCCGGGCACGGTGAGGGAGGACTACCACTGTAGCTACGGCGCCGAATATCCAACGTCCAACTTTACCGCGATGTATTTGCAGACATAAAAGAGAAAGCACATATTGTTCCGAGCAGTCAGTCAGCTGCCGCCGCACATAACCTGCCTCTCCTGGAGTGTCCATCTCGGCGATTAGCGTGTCACGGGCTGTGAGCACAAAGCACTTCTCGTTATAAAACATACTGCTACGCTCCCGTTAATGACATTGTTTTATTTGACTGCGCAGTAACTTGTACCAGACTCAACTCAAAACTCCTTCACCTTCACTGATACACTGGCCGACCCCCCCCCCCCCCCCCCCCTCCTTGCTCATCCAATCAGCAGTCAGAAGACAGTGTAGATGCATTCACGGACTTGGCGGCGAGTCCGACATTTCACTTTCAACCACAAAAGGCCCTTGGGCAAAAATTTGGACAGCACTGATCTGCAGTATACGAATGCAATGCTACAATGTAAATAGAAAAGACAAAACACTTTGCTGAGATTATTTTATGACGCACAAAGTGGAGCGTGTCGCAAGCCAGCCTTGCATCCACCTCACACACACGCATCCCAAGGGAGTGCAAAAGTCCAACTAACAGTGAACAAAAGAGACAGCGAGAGCCAGATTCACTAGATTAAAAGGGATCTCTCCCCCTTTCCTCCTCCCCAGGCTAGAGCATTTGTGAACGGAAGTGTGGCAGCGGAACAAACCCCTCACTTTAGTCACTGAGACGTGCCCGGTTTTGAAATGGAATCCTCAAATCCCCACCTTCTAAAAGGGATGGAGAAGGAGGGAGGTTCGGTCGAGGAGTCGACAAAGCGAGGAAGGGGAAAAGATGAAGAAACAGGCAGGGGGATAGCAGAGAAGGGCACGCTGCAGAAGATCAGTCAAACGGATCAGAGTCCACATATATTTGAATATGTAATGGAAAGTGTGTCTGTTTTCTGCTCAGGTTTCGAGAAAAAGAGGGTCTGACATCCAGTAATGGAAGGCCGTACCGGACTTATCTGCAAATTTAAGATGCCTATTAGTTGCATTGAAAGTATCTAAACATCTATAGATACTCATCCCTTTTATGGTGCGTTTAAGGGCAGCCGAACAAAGTATGACATCGCTTGGCGAATAAAGAATTATCAAAGAAGCATAAAAACATAAGCATGTGGAAATTGCAGGCTTGTACATGAATGTTGTACATTTGACCTGTATCATCGGATCCGTACTCTGGTCCGGGAGGACTTGGAGGACTTGTTGAAGGCAAGACGTCTCATTTTCCCGACAGTAACTCAAATACATCTCGCTGTGCATTACGATTAAAATAGTGGTTTTTCAAAAATGTGTTCTCCTTCGGCCATCTGACGTCGGGTCGCGGGGGCGGGAGCCTAAGCAGGGGCCTCTCATCGGGTACATCGTCCAGCTCCTCCCAGCGGATCTCGAGGCACACCTAGGCCAGCTGAGAGACACAGTCTCTCTAACGTGTCCTGGGTCTTCCCTCCTACCAGTCAGACGTGCCATGAACACCTACCCAGGGAGGCCTCCTAACCAGATGCCCCAGCCACCTCATCTGACTCCTCGGAGGAGGAGCAGCGGTTCTACTCCCGGATGACAGTCCTTCGCACCCTATCTCTAAGGGAGAGCCCAGCCACCCTGGGGAGAAAACTCATTTTTTAAGACACTTGTACCCGCGATCTTGTCCTTTCGGTCACTACCCAAAGCTCATGACCATAGATGAGGGTAGGAACGTAGACCGACCTGGTTAATTGAGAGCTTTGCCAGCTCAGCTCCCTCTTCACCAAGACAGACCGGTGCAGAGACGCCGCACCAATCCGTCTGTCCATCATGCGTTCCATTTTTTCCTCACTCGTGAACAAGACCCCGACGTACTTAAACTCCTCCCCTTGGGGCAGGATCTCATCTCTGACCCGGAGATGGCACTCCACCCTATTGTGGGCGAGAACTACAGCCTCGGACATGGAGGTGCTGATTCTCATCCCAGCCGCTTCACACCTTCAGCTGCAAACAGATTCAGGGAGAGCTGAAGGTCGCGGCTCGATGAAGCCATCAAGACCACACCATCTGCAAAAAGCACAGACCCAATCCTACGGCCGGAGCCCCTCGATGCCCTGGCTGCGCCTAGAAATTCTGTCCATAAAGGTAATGTGGGTTTTTCATTTTCGAATGAGTAAGTGCTGCTCGATAAAACCGCAAAGCAGTCACAAAGTCATAAAATAATTTACTCCCGAATGGAAACAAATCTTTAGAATAATCAACACATATCTGAATAACCAGTTTGTGCTGATTGATGTGCTCTCCTGGGTCTTCTCGATCCCCAGAGAGACAAACTCACTCATACCCTGCATGGCGTGCACGCTTTCCCACGTGCACTTTTTGTATACATGCATCTCCGTCAGCGCTTCCCCGGTCTCCGTCAAGAAAAGATAGTCGGTGTCAGATGAACGTGTCTTGGTGTCACGAGCACCGAGTGGTTATTGTCTTTCTATTTCCAGATGCTCAGTTTTGGCTTTCCTCCAGCACTTCTCCCCTGACACCGACACAGGCGGCAGCTCGTCAACATTTGGTCTGCACTAATCAGTGTCACGATCACCTGCAATCAACAACTAAAGCGGGTTAGTTCCAATAAAGGACGACCACCAGGACCACTAACAGGGCATTGTGGTGGGACAGCACGAGGAAGTGTTTGTGACAGCGGACTGCAGTGTTGCAAAGTCTAAACATAAAAGACTGAAAGCTTTCCAGACCAACTAGCAAGATGTTGGCGCTCAGGGCTCCTTTCATTAGGACAACACCGAGCGTTTGATGTTTTTCTAAGAGCTGCAGTTGCCGCTTTATGGAGTGCAATGCCAGATAGCAGGCACCATTAATTTCACCCCCAATTTGTTTCCTGCATCCCACCTTGGGGAAGGAGATGAAGACAGATAGCGGGAGTGAACAGTGGAGTGACACCGCTTCCCATGAGGAAGACTCACAGCTCCATCAGAACACTGGTAATGAATGGACCCCTGTAGGGAATTCTGCAAATAGACTAATTTGTAATTGATTGAGTGCATTAATTACCGTCCCGGTTATGCCTGTGTCATGGTTAATATTGTGCCAATCTGACGGGGCTGGGAGGGACCACTGCAGTGGGACCGTTTGGGTGAAGCAGCCATTATTCAATTATGTCCCACATATCAGCAACGAGGCGAGTCTTAATCCGTAAGTAATCACTTTCCCGCGCTCCCTAACTATGAGCTGATGTGAGGGAGGGTGCAACAGGGTGGGCCGTAGATTCGTGTAGCCCCCGGTTAGCTCCTTAATCGGGCTTGGGAATCAAATCCCATCGGTGTTCCCATTGTTCTACCCTCAGAGTTCTGGCATACAAAGTTCATCGACACTTACAACCGATATGGAGAACTACACCTCACACAGCTCGGCCCAGTTGCACGTAGGGGGCACAAGAGTGCATGGCGTTGCCAGAACAAGAACTAATTCCCATCTTGGAATCAGTCCACATTATGAACCTCAAGCAAAGCCTGTGAGATATGCAAGGTTAAGCCATTTGGTTCAGAATGGAGACCTTATTTGGAGGTAAGAGCTGTGCAACATATAAGGAGCTTCCGTCACATCCAGAATATTTTCGTTCAGCCCTGAGCAAGGACAGGAGATAAACCGCGTTGATTATATATGCTTTTTTGGATATATTTATCATTTTGCAATGTTTACTGTATATTTACTTTGCCGTGGGACAAAGAGCCTGAATCGCTGACAAGAAGTTTCACTCTCTCCGTTCAGTCCACTAATGCGCACAAATGCATGCAGAGTGAACCCTCCTGTCATCCCGCCTGTGTGGTAAAAAAGAAACACAAAGGAAAAAAAAATATAATAATTATAAATAACATGTCAATTTATCAACGCCGGCAAAATAAGAGACTTATTTTTCTTTCATTGTTCAATTAATGGATTTATTAATTATCATGGCAGGTTTGTAGGTAACCGTTCACATGCACACCCACGGTAACATTTTCACAATAAATACCATGAATTTTCTTTACGCCGATTTGTTGTTTAGCTGCATCCTTTTCTGATCAACATTGGCCTTCGCTTCACAGTTTTTTGGGGGTTTGGAACCAACACAACACAAACAGCGCCAGTTGCCCTGGGAGCAGCCCCAGGAATGTGCCCTTTTCCGCATATTTCACCATGGCCATCTTAAAATGGCCCGTGGCTATGGTAAATAATCTACACTCGCCTACATTGAGGACATTAACTTTCTATCCAAGCAGGGTAATTTCACACAGATACACGGAACGCAATCATGTACAAACCGAGGTAGGCGGGCAGCTTCAGGAGAATGAAAAGCAGTTGAATTATGAAGTCTTGCACTCTGCTCTGTTTTGCTATTTTTTTTCCATCTGCAGCAGACCAAGAAATTGACTGCAAATGGCCCCTCAGCCGCACTTTGGAAACCCTGCTTGTATAGCATTCCAGCTCTTTGGTTTGTGTCTTCAGTAATGTGTGACATTAACTTGTGTTTATGACGCGGTTCGTGTGGACGTAGACTTAGCTTGGTAGCTTCCCGTCGTGACTAAACAATGGCAATTTAAGAGAAAAGGGGCGTGTAATTACAACAATAAGTAGATCTGAAATTGGAGGAGAACGAAAATTTCCACATTACCCCCCCAAAATTCTGTTGCTACCACTTTTTCACTTGGTACTAAGACACTTAAAATATGAGTTAAACAGAGAAGAGTCTATTCTTTTCTGAACTCGAGTCACCCCCAGTGTGGCCTGCAGTGCCTCATGCCATCACATTGTTATTCTAGTCAGACATCTTGTGCTGGTCCGATGGCCACACAAAAGTCCCGTCTTTCAGTCCTCCGCTGGAACTCTTGTGAGACTCCTAATGATTGCTGCAAGGAGGCTTTGGCAACACTTGATGGCCTTAACAGCATTAGTAGCTTATAAAGCTTGATAGGCCTCCCAGCTCTATAAATTCAAGACACAGAAGAAGACGTTGCGACCGCTTGTTTTTTTTAAATCCCATTGCCGACTGCTATGGGGTAGGTCTGTCACGATAACACATTTGACTGGAAATTCATTGTCCTACAAATTATCGTCAATAATGGATATTGAAGACCACATTTTAAAAAGCATGAACATGAGAGCATGTATGAGAGTATCAAAAGCAAGAAGGTATTTAACACTGTATCTGGAATGTGGAGAGCTTTTGAATAAACAATAACATGACAATAAATTAAACAAACCAAAAATAACATACAAAAACTCGATGGAAACAAAACGGACTCCCATCCGTTTCAGCAAAACTTAAATACAAAATGTACGGAAGTTTCTTTTGCAATACAGCGACGGATCGCACAGCCTTTTGCAATGTTTACTTTATGTTAAGTTTGCCGACCAAACGCCTCGGTAGGCGTGGGACGAAGTCGGGGCGAAGGCTCTGCCGCACATCCCCACAGGGCTGCGGCATTCGGCTTAGAAACCACGGCTTCTGTGCCTTCATTCGCATTGGTGTGCGCCTGCTAAATGGTCTGTGTATCCACTCACTAGTAGTGGGACAAAGAGGCTGAATCGCCGACAAGAAGTTTCACTCTCTTCGTTCAGTCCACTGTAGAACTAATGCGCACAAATGCATGCAACCCTCTTGTCATCCTGCCTGTGTGGTAAAAAAACCCCACAAATAAACGTGTGCCGATGGGAGTACTATTTGCCCCCTTCCTGACTTTTTACTCTTTTGCATGTTTGTCACACAAAATGTTTCTGATCATCAAACACATTTGAATATTAGTCAAAGATAACACAAGCAAACACACAATGCAGTTTTTAAATGAATGTTTTTATTATTTAGGGAGAAAAAAATCCAAAGCCACATAGCCCTGTGTGAAAAAGTCATTGCCCCTGCACCTAATAACTGCTTGGGCACCCTTAGCAGCAATAACTGCAATCAAACGTTTGCCATAACTTGCAACAAGTCTTTTACACGCTCTGGAGGAATTTTGGCCCACTCATCTTTGCACAATTGTTGTCATTCAGCTTTATTTGAGGCTTTTCTAGCATGAAGCGCCTTCTTAAGGTCATGCCACAGCATCTCCATGGGATTCAGGTCAGGACTTTGACTAGGCCACTCCGACGTCTTCATTTGGTTTTTCTTCAGCCATTCAGAGGTGGATTTGCTGGTGTGTTTTGGGTCCTTGTCCTGCTGCAGCACCCAAGATGGCTTTAGCTTGAGTTGACCAACAGATGGCCGGACCTTCTCCTTCAGGATTTTTTGCTAGACAGTAGAATTCATGCTTCCATCTATCCCAGCAAGCCTTCCAGGTCCTGAAGCAGCAAAACAAGCCCAGACCATCACACTACCACCACCATATTTGACTGTTGCTATGAAATGCTGTGTTACTTTTACGCCAGATGGAACGGGACACGCACCTTCCAAAAAGTTCTACTTTTGTCTCGTCAGTCCACAAGATCTTTTCCCAAAAGTCTTGGCAGTCATCATTTTGTGTTCAATGATGTTATCTTTGACTAATAGTTTACTCTTTTTTATGAGCAGAAACATTTAAGTGTGACAAACAGTCAGGAAGGGGGCAAATAGTTTTTCACACCACTGTATGTGTAGAAAGAGCTGGAATAGGCCATACATTTGACTTTGAATACGTCTGTGAACTGGGTTGTGTGTGATTAGCAGTGACTCGTGTAATGATTTTAGACGTGCAGCCACGTGACGAGAGGACGGCACAACTGCACAATAGCCGGGAGCACCTGAGGTTTTGGCGAGTACGTGTATCCTATAGTAGAAACAGGGATAATGATACGCCGTCGCCACAGAGGAACTCTAAAATTGAACATGAAGGTCTTGCTCCCTCCACAGGGAACGACAAATTCCGTTTTCTAACCCACTTGGCTGCCCTACTGTATCGCCTGCCTCTCTTTTGCGCACAAAGACACCATCGTGTGTTCCACTGTGGTTTATTCGGCTGCCAGATGCCTGGGCATTTGTGTTGACAAACCAAAAAAAAAAAGCCGATCGTGTTTTAAAAAATACATACAACTGGCATTTCTGCATGATGGGGAGTGTAGGGGGACATTTTAATATTGCAGAATGAAGATGCCCTCGTATGCTGTAAAATCCACTGGACCTCGATCTGTTTGACTGCAAGGAAACACAAACACGATTGGGTCAGTCCGCTCATGGGGACGTTCTCAAGAAAGACATCACACACATGTTATCTTCTCTACGCTTGCTCTTGAGTGGATGGGAAATTGGTGTAAAAACGATGAATATTTTAATTCTTCAAATGGACATTTCCTGTACGAGTATTTCACAGCCAGAAGCGGCGGCCGTGGGAGGATCCTCTGTGGTATTAAGTCTGTCCTCACAATATCATTTATTTACAGCCTTCCATGCTAAATCATAATGTTTTGCTTCCTCTTTCCCCATAAGGTAAGGCTTTTGCTGCACCAATGTCAAGGATCAAGGTTGACTCAGACAATGGATTCGTATTCTTCAATGTGTAGAAGCTTTGCTTTGATTTTTTTTTTTTTATAGTTTTTATGTGCAGCAACAACATTCCTGTTACTAATGTGTTTGGGTAAAAAAAAAAAAGACGACATTTCTATCATTATACACCATAGGTCACACTTTTCATATGTTCCGGTTTTCATCAGCAATGATCTGGTTTTTGTACACTGCCTGGGTTTTCCCACAATACCGCACATACAAACCAGTAAGTTTGCGCTGTACTGAATCATTCCACAAAATCACCCTACGCATCCATGCACTTTTCGTTGAGTGGGACAGCTAAAAAAAAAGGTGCAGTTGCAAGGAAATGTGATAAAAGGTGAACTCAAACTCGCCAGGAAGCGCAGGAAGTCTGCACATCCCAACCATTCGTCATTCATAACGATTTCACATTTTTTCTCCACGTAAAACTTTTTAATTCTTTATAAAACATATTTTTTGTTCATTAGATTTTGCATTACTTCCCATGGCGACATTGCAGATGTTCTGTTTTTTGTCCGGCCCTTTGCAACAAATCAACAACAAAAACCGTGGTACCACTGTGTTACAGAATGGGTTTGACTAGAAAATTCTGTGGTGTCCAAAAAAATTGAGCAACTCTAATCAATACATTGATAAATCAGTAACCCCTGACCTAAACGGTTTGGACGCACAGTCATGACCAGAGGTTTTGGCTGGGACTCTGTGGGACTCGACTTTTGTGTTTCACTGGCTAAGTTGCTTAAGCATTTTATATTTCTTCCGTTTTGTTTCCAAAGTGAAAAATCTCGGGAGTCCAGTTTCTCTGAGAGTTACATTAGATTACTTGAAATGTGACAAAAATCCATCCTAATGTAAAAACAGTGCATGTTGTTATTGATGACGCCAGGTAGTGTGTACAGTGAGACTTTTGATAGTTTTCATGATGAATTTGTCCAGTGATACAGTCCCGGGCGAACGTACAGTACAGTAAAAAAAAAACAAGACAAACTTTTGGCAATATTTTTTTCATAAAACCGAATCAAACACAAACTGGGGACTTTGGAAACCAATGTTTGCCTCTTAAAAAAAAAAAAAAAAAAGAAAACCCTATTAAAAACAGCAATAAATTGGATTGTGATCGATTGATCGATGTCTCCTATTTTGGCGGCTGGTGGGTCGGGGGGGAAAAAGTCAGGTGTGTTGCTTGGACCGCCGCAGCTGAACGAGCCGGGGAACATTCGGGGATGTTCAGATGGTATCCGATGCAAAATAGCTCCAAGCTGTGGAGAATACAACCTGATTGCGCTTGGCGCATGAATAAGATCACCGCACCAAATGTGTCGTTGACGTCTGCAGCGTTCAAATTTGGATGCGTCGAGGAGAACCGAGACATAAATAGAAATAGATAACCACGGCCTTGCCACTGCCATCCCCCTAAGGAGAGCAAGTGATGTGAGTCTCGGTGATTCATCTGTAATGCGTTGTCAGCTGTTGCTTTGCGTGCTGTGCATCAACATCATTTTAGTTAGGTTGGAGTGGGGAAACTACAAAACATCATAAATCACAAAGGACGTGGTATACCTGTTTACAAAACATAGCTGGCTGGGATAAGTCCTGCATCTACACGGAACAGGCTAATTAGTTCCATGCTGGCCACCTTGATTCCCACTTAATACAGCCAATAGGGCAAGAAGCCCAAGTGTTCTCATAGCGATGTCTGTGGCATGAAAAACAATAGAAAAAAAAGGCAGATTCAGACATATTCTTGTTACAGTCCAATTATTACAAGTCCGCTTGATTTTTAAAATATATTTTCTCTTCTGACCACTCTAGCGTAGCTCTCACTTTTACTCTCTTGCACTGTAGCGGTCATCATCCGTGCATGCAAACACCGAGGAATGCACGCACAACAACACAGTGATCCAAATATGAAAATATCACAGAGTGAATGACAAGTCCGACTTTTTCCAGGGCCCTTTTGTAGGTTTTGTAATGCAAATGCAGTAATTACTCTTTTGAACGCACATTGTTTTGAAAAGCAGAACACTGCACTTAAGTGACCCCACCAACAAGCCGGAACTACTTTCTTAAACAGCAAAAAAACAACCAGAACTCAGCCTACGGCAGTGGTTCTCACTTATTTTCCGTCATGCCCCCGAGAAAAAAATTCGACACGTTGGCAGGACTGCAGTGACACTGAAAGTACCCCCTGCCTCTCAGTCCATTGTTGCTTATTTTGCTGTTCTGAACTGATCCGGTGACTTTACCGACCCCCGGTGACTTTGTCTTTGTTCAAAAAGACTGGGAAGATCGGGTAGAATTACATACACACCACCGTTCCAAAGTTTGGGGACACTTACTTCTTACTTTTAAAAGAAAAGCACCCTTATTTGATGAAGATAACTCGAAAGTGATCCGAAAGACACTCTATACATTGTTCGTGTGGCAAATGACTATTCTAGCTGCAAAAGTCAGCTTTTTGGTGCAACATCTGCATAGGCGTATAGAGGCCCATTTCCAGCACTCTAGTGTTTGTATGGTACGATGTGTTTGCTCATCGTGTCAGAAGGATGAAGAATGATCAGAAAAGCCTCGTGCAATCATGTCGGCACAGCCAAAAACCGTTTAGCTATAAAACCAACCTTCCTTTGAGCAGGTTGAGTATCCGGAGCATCGCACTTGTGGGGGTCTATTAAATGTTCAAAATGGCCGGAAAAAGACAACTTTCACGTGAAACTCGTCATTCTGTTCTTGTTCTTGGTAATGAAGGCGATTCCGTGCCAGAAATTGCCAGAAATTTCCAAGTGACCCCAAACTTTTGAACGGCAGTGTAAATAAATGAACACACTCATGATGTAGGCCGGAAAAAAATGTGCCTTCTTGAATAACCAGCAGCCGCCACAGCAATCAACACACTACGAAAAAAAAAATCCCACATTGACGGATGGACTATTTTTTTTACAGGTTGCACATTTCTCCTCTCGTTGCACCATCAACACATTCATGACATCAAAACTCCCATTTGATCTTCAGGGGAATTCATTCCCATTCAAACAGTTCCAAAATCCAACCATTCCACTCATTGACGATATTCATCACAAACAATCCCACTTTTCACAGAATTCTCTCTTTTCCTTAACACTAATTGTCATTGAACGCAACAATTCTCACTACTTCCACATTTCTCAAGCAATTCAAATGATTTCAAAATTTTTAGGGAGGTTGGGGTTTTTTTTTAGGTTAGGTACTTTTAGGCCATTTCATACTACGAGGAATGCCACTTTGATGACTGGATCCACAAGGTCAGATGATGAAGATGACATCCAAAGGATGTTGAGATGATGAACTTGTAGAGACCCGCATACCCGTTTTTTGTGATTTACAGGAGCATGGCAGTAGAGAGAGCTGCTTGCCATTAAACATTGGACTATCACTGCTCCACTGCAGACGAGTAGACCGTTTTCCAAACTGATATGAGTGTTACATGTCAGGGTCTGATCATGATTGCATTTTAACAATGGCTCCAGTGGCACGCATATATCTACAGTATATTTAACCTTTATCTCGTCATTATCTGTAATAAGTCACCAACAGACAATGGGCTATCATGATGATAAAGTCATATAATCAACTCAACGACCAATTCTATTTTTCTTTCATAAACTTGTAGGAGAGGTAATTGCTCGGCACAAAAGCATAAAAGCTTCTCCACCATGGCAACTGTCCTACATTGACGTCTTGTGTTCTAATACCAAGCGTTCTGTCCTTGGTGGTCTATTTCGGGGATTGTGAGATAGATAATAGGAACGACGGGTTTCATTTTTGCTAAGGTCTTGCCTTGGCTTTGACAGGGCTTATGTTTATTCCAGTTGTATATGTCCCACAGCCTTGTTTGTGCCATATATGCTGTAAAATTAAAACAACATGGTCTGCATGTTTCCCCTTTATCGATTGTATCGATCAAATATCTACTGTGTGACGTAAACAAAATGTACCTTGAAGCGATGGTTAGCTATTATTATAATCCATCCTGGAGCCTAATGCTGGAGCCTATCCCAGCTGACTTCGGGCGGGAGGCGGGGTACACCCTGGACTGGTCGCCAGTCCATCCCAGTGCAGACAAACCACCATTCACACTCACATTCATACCAGTTGCACTTTATTTACAAAGCACATCTACACTCTGTGTGCTCATTTGTCCAAATGAATAAACAACATTTCTACTGACGTATCGATGCTTAATGGGAATGTTTATTTCCTAAGAAAATTGGTAACATGTGACCTCAGAGGCCGCACGGTGGCTGAGTGG